>JAODVQ020080985.1:0-17667 GCA_025400075.2 Phenganax stokvisi
TTTTCAATCCTTCTCTGCCACCATGGTTTTTTCGGCTCCTGACTCTTTTTCACTTGTTCCTTTCCCATTAACCCCAACCTATCAGCAACAACATATGACCCTGGGTATAGCATCCTATTAATTTCAGTTACAGTCATTTTTTCCTTGATGATATTATGAGTCAAACCATCTACCAATTTAACCTCCCTATTCACTTTCCTTCCATCCTGAGCTGTTAACCCTGGAACTTGTATCCATTCCTCACCTTCAAAAACCTCTCGCATCTTTTTAAGTATCGCCTTTTCTTCCTCAGTTGGTACTCTCAATCCATTATCTCTTTTGAACGAATCCAATCTCTCTATAACTATTTCTATTTCACCTACACTCTTCACGGATGTTTCAGCATTCTTATTTGCAAAACCATTGGCATTAGTATCACAACAAAATTCTTCTTTACACTCATACTTCTCTCCCATTTCCATTGGACTATCCTGATCTTCTACATCACTATCAACGTCATATCCTAAAAACTCCTCATCATTGCCACTTTCTCCAAACAACTCATCCTACTGATTGCCATTGTGTTTTTTCTTGTACCATCTTCACTTATCATTTCACTCATAACATTTCTTTCAATTTCTTAATATACGCATCACTCCTTTTCCCACCACTTCTGATGAAACACTCCCACAATACTCTAATTTCCTCATGTGTCCAAAAAGACTTGTTTTTTCCCCTTTTCTTTAAAACTTTACCACCATTCTCTACACCCTCACCTCCTCTGCTTTTACAATGTTTGGCATACTGCCCCGAGTTAGCTCCTAAAAGAGCTCTTTCCTTATCCATGGCGTTAGAATCAACCCCAGACATGTCTGCCCCACCAGAACTTTGCCTATTATTACAGCACTTAGACATGCTTCAAAATCTCCAGATATATTAATCTTAACAACACCTGTTGAAGAAATCTTAATAATACTCTAGGTCGTACATTCAGTTACTTCACAAAATGCAAAGATATCCACCGGCACCCCTTGGAGGAATACGATCACCAGCATAATAATGTAATGGAAACGTTGTTGAAATATTTTTCGTTCTACACACACAATTATAAATCTCACTATTACAGGTAATTTATAATTGACTACCTTATCATCGTCAACTAATAATAATACATATATATATTTTCTTGGATAATCTACCATTAGTAACTATCTAATTGTACATAAAGAAAAGAACTTCTAAACAGCTAATAACTTAGGATTTTCCCATTGTTTATTTCGGCAGCAAAAGATATAATGTGTCGTTCTAACAGCTAAATTTGTCATTTTCTTAATGCAGTGAGTTTGTTGTTTACTGTCAAGGCCAAGCTTATCTAACATATCTAGGAATGATGAACACTCTGCAAACAAAAGAAGTAGGGTCGAAATGCCAGTTCTGCCGCGTTATTAGCATTTAATGAGCTGTCCCCAACCACCTGCTATACGAGAGCCGACTCGTAGTACAATCTTATGCAAATCCATCAACCATTTCCAAGAATTTCCAAACATTTCCAGGATCTCTACTACAACCTTATTTGCATAATAGGTCAGTAATTTGCTTAGGAATCGGGTGATAAATTTGACATATATAAGTAGAGAGGAAACGATGTCCACAAACAAAAGCCAAATGAAAAATTTACAAGTCTCAAAAATCGATTCAGTAGAAGATAGTATTACTGGTGATTAATTCCCCCAAAATGTTTAGCTACTTTGTTGATGCTAGGAAATATTTCCTCCTACCCTTATTCTGTATCGATGGCTTTGGTTGGCCATGCTTTTGGTGAAAACCTTTTTCTTCTATGATTTGTCATGTTTCATTATATGGAGAAAAGAAATTATGAATCAATTTTTAAAATCTATATACATTTTCCAAGCGCCCAACCTCTGACTACTCCCAAAGCACCCATGACAAGGTGTTGATAGTCTTGCACTTCTTTGCTCGGTCTGTAAAAGTCTTCTAATCTCGGTTCTAGTGTCCATCGTAGTCTCACGGCATCCAAAGTTTTTTTAAGTCATTCTAAATTTTTGTTTGTCGCATTGGTGTCGTTATTGGCGTTGTTCAATTTTTGTCTAAGTCTAGCTTCTTTGTTTTTTCGTGCAGCTTCTTTCTGGTACGAAGACTCATTGTCTTTTGCAAGTTTTTCTATGACCAAGTTATGTGGATTCATTTTCGCTTCCTATCCATAGTAGTTCAACTTACTAAACAAAAATCCAGCACTGGAAAAAGCTACCACATTGAAAAGTCCTCCTGCAATCATCGAAGCCATTTATTTATTGTTTGTTTTCAAACTTTTCGGGGATGATTCCTCCATCTTCCAGGTATTTAACCATTATAGATCCGATTGCCACGGCTCCAGCTAACTTGGCCGTTCCTTTTATTGTTTGTGGTGTTCCCAACGGTTCTCCGAATGCTTTATTACTCAACAATGAGACGTTGACTGCAGACAACGTCAGCCCCCCTGCATTATAAACTTAGTTTAAATATTTCTTTTCAGTGTGTGTGCCCCCGTTGTAACAATTAATCATCAGGCGCATTAGTCGTCTTTAGTCTCATCACATTCGATTTCTCGTTGTTGTTTATTTTTAAATGTTGATTTTAGCATATAACAGGTGATTCCAACTTTTGTTATCATTTAGATTGCTCTCTTGTTCTAATCACTTTGCTTTCTTAGCTTCTTTAGCTTGACTAGAAACCTTCGCAAGACATTTTCCAGCTGCTACGTTTTGCGAATCTTTAACTTTTTGTTGTGTTGTGATGACTTGATTTTGTTCTTTAGATCCACCTTGCACTTGTTTATTTTGCTTGTTAGAACTCACTGCGTTTGTGCTCATGTATTATAAGTAATTTTAAGTAAATTTTAAGTAAAATTCATTAGCACTTAAAACTATTTGACTTTTAGGATGAACTCGTTTCTACCATCACCGTTAAATTTAATTCGTTGCGTATAACACCAAGCGTCAACTTTTAAAACAATATGGACAACATTTTATATCTTGTCGGTTTGCGTGTGCAAGTCTTTAATCGTAAAGCTTATTTCCAATGGAACGAAATAGTTACCAGAAACGATAATCGGGTTTTGGATGACCACTTCTTTTATTTCATAAGCCGTCCTGGTTTTGTCGTTTAATATGATGTTGCTGGTATATTTTAAACGAAAGCGTGGTAACAAGCTGTTGCTATTGAACATGAGTTTATTCAACGTTTTCTTTGTTTCATCGTTGATCAACCTCGGTAGATGAACGATATTATTAGGATATCCTCTGTAGGGGCTCATCGGAGTTCTTCACGTGGTGGATGGATACATTTCGTATTTTTATCATACTATTTATAACTATTTGTCGATTCGATGTCGCAGTCGTCTTGTTCGATTCGCCTGAGTTTTTTGTTCGCTTCCGTTTTGTCTCCAAGCGACCTTGTCTTGTTTTTTAGCTTCTCGATTTCGTTTTTGGTTCTTTCTCATAACCAAAAGACATTGTCATTTATTATAGGATATATTTTGCAATTATTACTCCAGCTACTAAAATAACATCTGTCGTTTCAAAGTTTTGTCTGGATGGTCTGGTTTCGACTTTGATGTTTGGTCTTTTATAGTTCGTACTTATTTCACTCTTGTTCCCTACGGTCAGTTTTTGTTCACACCAAACTTCATTTTCCTTATTGCCGAGGTTAGAATGTTGTTGTATCCTGCAATCGGTTTTTTACGATGTTTTTCCACAATGTTTTTTCACGATGTTTCTTCACGATGTTGCAGGGAACAAAAAAATAATCTCAGGACCAATGACCACGTTTAAAATGACGTTGGTGTCTTTGATGGTGATTTGCATGTTGGAGCTGGTCAAATGTAGGATCATCTTGAACGATCGTGTCTGCAACCAACATATGGAACGCATCTTGGGTTTGTAAAGATTTAGCACCCTGACCAGCGATAGACCATTTCGTGTTGGTTCGAGCTCCCAACACTGAGTAGACGTTTGATCTCATGGCTTCTTGGAACAATTTTTGACCTAGCGGCATCAGCCCATCACTAGACTTTTTAATAATGCTTTCCAATCATCAGGATTATTGTTTAACATTTTATAATTACTTTTGTGACTTACTCCTTTGAGACCCATTCTCGATATTACGACGTTTATGTCTCTACTAGTAGCATGTTTTGCAAGTTTTTCTGGGTGACGTAGGAACGTTTCGTGTTGTAATAGAAATAGTATCTTGCTATGGAGCTTATGATTTTTGGTTGCTTTCACGTAAAGTGTTCTACGCTCATTCCTGCTTTGTAACTTAAAATGTAGACTGTAAGTAAGCTAGCACAATAAGGATCTTGGATATAATTAAAGCGTGGTCCAGCATGGAAGTTTTTACTGGAATCAAATGGGTTTTACTTGCATTTAAAATAGTCGTAGCCGTGTACATAGATCTCAACGCTATAAAAGCTCGTTTTTGAGTTATCTTCTAACATCAAGAGTTGGATCGTTCCAAAATAATTCCAAGTCTGAGGTGACCAAAAAGGCTCATCCGTGTTCAAATACTTATTCCATTTGGGATTATGTTTAAATCTTACCCTTCAATATTGTATCTAAGCTTAGGTCTTGCTCTATAATGACTTTCATTAAACAAGTTTAACGTGGTTTTCATAGGTTTAATGCTATAACCAAACTCGAATTTAGACAGATGGGCATTTGGAACTTCTTTTGATTGGGATTTTATAAGATTTTCTACTTCTGGATGATTTTTTCCATATTTCCATTCATAATAGTAATCCATTTATTTTATAAAACTTTTCTCTAAGTAAAAGAACAAGCTAACGCTATTTATAGAACACGAACATAAGGAAAAGTTCAACTCGATTGAAGCATAAAAGTAAACTCGGGTGATAGATTATTCGTTAAAACAGCTACGATTTTTTAGAATTACAAAAACCTAACCTTAAAAGAAAACAAGTTTTGGTTTGTCAAAGAAAATAGTTCATTTATATTTCCAAAAGAACACCATACGTTTCAAGACATCGCGAAACAATTAGCCGAAAACAGCATTGAACTCGAAAAAATTCCAAGCACCAGCAAGACCAGAATTTGCTCCAACAAACTCACCAACTTGAGACATTTTGGGTTCTTGCTTGGGTTTGAGAAAAATAAACTCGTTCAAGCAGATATGCGGACATAAAGCAAAAACAAAGAAGACATCTATTTAGGATTGAAATGTGTTACTATAAGTTGCGATGCCGTCAACAAGTGTAAAAATTTCGATACGAATAGAAAACTGAGTTACACAATCGTAACGCTAACTATCACCACCACACAGAGTCTCAACGGGTTCCGTAACGCAATACAAATGTATAGAAAGCTCCGTACAAATACGTAATGGAATCTACAACATATTAAACTTTGATTTAGGTATTAATACTGGTAACGAAGAGATTGGATTGGTATTGTTGGAATTATACATAGAATAAAGAATGAATGTAGCGACAAAGTCCATAGTAAGCCTTGGACCAAGTAATTTTAAAAAAGAACAAGAATAAAGTAACATGTATTACGATCCAAAAACTGGTTATGGATCTGCAGAAGCACTTTGGCAAAAAGCGTTAGAAGATGGTTGAAATATCACTAGAAAACAGATAAGAGAATGGTTCAAAACCCAAGACACTAATACGTGGTACAAGAAAGTCGTGAAAAAATATAAAACACAAAAAACCTATGTTAAAGACTTAACTGAACAAATACAAATGGATCTCGTAGATATGAGTACGTATAGCAGTAAAAATAATAGCAACAATTGGCTCCTAACAGCAGCAGAGATCTTATGTAGATATGGTTTTGCCATCTCGTTGTGTAAAAAAGATATCAAAAATATGACCGAGGCTGTAGAAAAACTATTAGAAGAATCTAAATCCAGGTTTGAAAAATATTCCGATGTAGTGCAGTTCGATGAAGGAAAAGAATTCCACAACGTGGGTGTAAGAAATTCCTTAGAATCCTATAAAATAAAATACTTCTCCACAAAGTCCAATAAAAAAGCTGCCATCATCAAAAGATTTAATAGAACTTTTCAAACGATCATGTGGAAATACTTTTACTCCAAAGGAACTTACAAATGGGTAAACGTGTTAAACAAGCTCGTTGATAATCATGATCATACAAAACGCACTATGATCCTATGAAACCTGTTGATGTAAGCAAAATAATGCCGAACTGGTTTGGCTGACTGTGTACGGTCATTGGACTGGAGAATATCCATTACCTAAGTAATAAAAAACGAGATAGAGTTAGAGTAAGCAAATATAAAAACATCTTTGAGAAAGGATATGAAGCGAATTTCACCAAAGAGATTTTCAAAATTAGTAAAATCTTCAGAGGTGATCCAAGCACGTACGAAATAAAAGACAAGTTCAAAAACTTGGCGGAGAGTGCCAACTGCAAGCACCGTGGAATGAGCTCGGCACATATTGAAGAAAACATAGAACTCGACACCATCAGCGTGGACAGCTTAGACAAGACAACGTTGCAAGTAACTACAGGATCCATCAAAAAACTACAAACAGAAATAGCCGACATGCTGGAAGATCTATCCAAAAAAAACCCATTAATTACAGAAGAACAACTTAGAAACTTCGTGGATACCTACACATGCCAGATTTGCAAACACCCTAACAAAAACTAGAAATTCTAGAGAACGAAGTCGATCATTGGAGACTACAAAAACTAAGAGAAACAGATCCAGAAAAAGAAACAGTGTAGGATACGTTTGAGAAACTTGCTAGACTAGCCATCAATAAAATAAGATTAGAGCACGACATCAGAATGATAGAAGCAGAGACGAACGATATTATAAATGAAAACGTCAAAAATAATGATCTCGGCAGGTTCAGAGAATTTTAAAATGAGCAAAACAAAATCTAGTAGGTTTGAGCGCCGCCGCCATAGCAATAGGTGGAATCATAGTGACGGTGTTGACCAATGCTTGATCAGCTGTCAAAAGAAGAGCTCGAGCCACGAGTAGATTTGCAAAAACAGTAGCAAATTTAGCAAAACAAGTAGGACCTATTGCTGGCACGGTGTTAAATTTACTCGGTAGTATCTTGAAGTGGGGAGCAAAAGGTGTGAGCTTTTTGGCTGAGAATGTTTGGGTTCTTGCATTAGCATCGACCCCAGGCCTTAGAAAACAAAAAATGAGTGACATCCAAGGCCCGCGAACAAAACACGTAATCACTTTCAACCCGAACAGAGCAAACCCAGGAGAAGTAATTTACATACATATTCCAAAACTCAAGCCCAATGCGTGTTTGGTTCGTCATACGCTTGCCTTAAAGTTTGATTTTTAAAACAAAAACGACAGGTCTTGGTTCCTAAATAATCTTGGAAAACTTTTGATGAAACAATTAGTTGTGAGCGTGGGAGGAGAAAACGTGGTCAACAACACCGCTAATAGTGAATTCAGAGTTTATAAAGATCTTTGGTTGCCAGAACGCGTATAAAGCGGAGCCGTAGAATTTGGAATTGACTACGAGAACTCGAGAAAATTAATTTCGGGATCGGACAATGGAGCAAAACGCGGAACAGATCGAAAGGTTTCAGATGCGTTGATTGCAACCGTATTAGGAGCAAAACAAAAGATCAAATTGGACAAAATTGCAGGCGATCACGGGTTGTTGTCTCCATACTCAATGAATCATAATCTACTATAAAAACTCAAGTTATCGAGCGCAGATAAATCATGATCGCACAAAGTGGACAATCCACAGCAGGGTACAGCTTGGAGAACATCGAATTGGAGTACGAGATGATCAAAAACGAGACCTTGGCTGGAGAAGTGCTTGCCGGATACAACATTGGACATTCACTGTGCTTTGAACATGTGTCCGTAATGCAAACCGTAGAATGGGACAAAACTTTGACGTTGGTCAACGAAGCCACTAATTTACCTCGAAAATGCATGGCAGCGATCATGTTGCTATTTACAAACTAAACCGTCACTGACAGCAAAGAATTTAAGATTCTTATAGTTTTGCATGGCGAAAACAACAATATCAGTATTCGTTTGAGGTATACACCATGTATATTTATTACTGCAAAGCTTTCGGTCTTTTAGCCTGGACCTTCATCAGTGCAAGTGCAAAGAATTTGTATATCCAAATATCGAATCTGTAAAAATCACCATCGAAGGGGTTCCAAAATGCATCTACAGTCAACTTGTACAAAAAGGTGATCTGTATACAGAAGCAAAGCGGTTCGTCAAAAACCAGCGCAGCGATTGTCAAGTGAGTAGTGAAATGAACATTAGAAACTTCTTTAAAGACAAGTTCGCGTTGGTCGTGGATCATAGAACAATAGAAGATAAACGAGTCCTAGGAGCCAGAAAGAAATTAGTCAACACTCAAAATGGTGTATTGTTGGAGATGAAAAGAAAGCGACGAGCGCCAACGTATTATGTAAATTGTTCATGATCGCATTGGGTTGGTGAACTATAAGAACAGAATGATTGAAAATGTTTATTAATAAGCAATGAATAATTGGGAAATTGTATTCACACAGAGGGTATGGAACGTTTAATTCCGGATCCAAATAATCCTGGGAAAACGATTAAAGAAGTAAAAATTAATAAATCTTGTGGGTGTAGTTCGAGATTTGGTCGAAATGGACCAAGGCTCGTCTTTGATACTAGGTTTTATTATAGTAATACTTTTATTTCCAACGTCGATCATACACCAAAAACCCAGCAAACACTGCAAGCTTTTCAAATGTGTAACTTCTCTTAGAAAAGTTATATATTTTGCTCCACAAAGTGCTTGTAAGGGTATCTCAACGAGATTTTCACCTTTGCATATTTTATGTTCTTCAACACTTCTCAAATACCGTCTTTTTCTTCTTAAATCACGTGACCTAAATAGTCATCTAAAATGAGGTCCATGTCTTTTTTACTCTGAGTATAAAACGATACTAACTTGGAAATATTTTCCCTATACGGTTTTGCGATCGACGTAAGTTGTTGCGTGATCACGATTGTAGAAAGTCCATAATGTCTTGCTGAAATGCTTACTTCACCAGCTTGGAAGTTCTCTGTTTCACGAAGCGTGAGGCTGCACAATCATCTACGATGATCAAAGAGTTTGAAACATTCCAAATTCCACGATCATTCTCAAAAAAGGCTCCACGTCATTTTGATCACAGCTCACCACGATGAAATTTTCGTCTTTATCGAAAGACCAAGCTTGGTATGTTTTGTTCCACTGCTAAGTCCGACCTATCAAAAAAATATAATCGAAATAGTTCCTGCAATGTTGCTCACACATGTCTAACAAGTAATAGGTTTTCCCAACCTCGTACCCAGGGCCTTTTACTTCTGTGTTGGGTGGTCAGCAAAAAGGACCTGGCATTAGCTGGTCACGTGACACCCGATATTTTAGGTGTGTAGTATGATAATTTATTTGCTCTGTTGAATGATTATGTGTCATAGGTACAATGTAAATGCATGTAACTTATGTACTCGAATGAGTCGAATCCAGTATGAAATGAATTGAACCAAAGATGGACGTTCTTGCAAGAATACATATCGCTTTGAAAAACGTTGGTATGGCAGATAGAACACTTAACCCAGATCAAATACGATGTTTTTACTATATTTGTCAGGGACAAGATGTTATCGCAGTATTGTCTACTGGATTCGGAAAATCGCTTTTGTGTCAGTTGACGTTGTAAACAATGTTCACTGTATAGAACACGACTGATAATCTCAAACTACAAGTTCTAGAATCATAATGCCAATGCTTTTACTTGTACTTCCGTGTGCCAAATGTTTGCAGTAGAATAGTACGTTGTTGAATGTTAGAATCTGCCATGGTGTTTTTGTGTTATTGTGATTTATTAACTTTTCCCCACAATCTGCATAGTGCCACTGTAAATGGATTGAATTGCTCAATGTTTTAAGTATAAAAATTACAAATACCAATTGAACGCAACGTATCTAATTTCAATGTCGCAATTGTTATGCGGACTGCATTGATCGCGTGTCATGTCTTATATAAATTGTTGAAGAATAGTAAAATAATTTCTGCTTACTCTTAATGCAAGCCACATTTTCAATCAAGAGCTGCAAATATATTGTTAAAACTTCCTTGAATAGAATAATTGAAAGTAGATTTTACAATGTCGCTCCTTGTTGTTGATAGTGACATAAACTAAACAAACTACTTTAGACGTAATAAATTTTGTTCAAAGACTAGCCAATCAGGTTGCAGAAGTGACCAGGCAATGCCAGGGCCTTTTTGCTAACCAGCCAACGCGGAAGTAAAAGGCCCTGGGTACGAGGTTGACATTTTTCCACACCAATTCATGCCCACGATGATCATCTTGAAAGGACTATCATATGTTTCTGGCGTAATGCTGTTTTTTGATCTATTAGATATTTTGCTCAAGCCTCTGAGTTCTCTGGGTTCAGTGTGCTTGGTGATTCTTTGCTCATTCTACATGGCTGTTCTTTATTATTAGTGCTTTTTTCTTGCAGACTCGTTTTCTTATTTATGACGTGTTTTCGCACGATGACACTTCCCAATAGAACTCCAAAAAACGGAACCCATAGCGTGATGTATTCCAAAATGAATTTCACGTCTTGTTGAGATGGCTTGTTGTCCGAGAGTTCTCTCCTCATTTGACTGGCACCTTCGATGAGTTCTAAATGTTGCATAAGTTCGGAAAATTTTCCTCTCACCACGTTCATGAGCATTTCGTTTGTTTTATTCATTTGATCTCATTTATAGTCTTGATAAATTTGTTCTAGAACTTTTTCGGATGCTTTTTTAATATAAGCATGTGTGTATTTTAAAAGCTGTTCGCGAAGATTAGATTGTGTTTGTTCACTTATTATACGTCTTAATTTATTATATTTTTGTTTAAGTTTGAGCTCGCGATCTATCAATCTCATCTTTGTGTTTTCTAAGTTTGTTTTTTTGCACTTCTAGTCACTTCAATCTTTCTTTTAATTTCTTTTTCGAAGTGCTTGTGGATCCTCGAAATGCTACTCTGGTGCTATCGGAGTAACTATATTCAAAGTTCATCTCTCTGATCATGTTAAAACATTCGTCACAAATGGTGTTATAAGAATCGAGTTTGATCAAATTTGTCGATCTACATTCTTTACATGAATAAGGATTCATCATGAGGCCCATCAAAGATACATCATCCTCCGTTTGGTCTATGGCTTCTTGAAAATAGCTAAAATTATTTTGTTATATCTCTCTGCGCCCCTTTAGAGCATGATAAAACCGATAACAACGAGCTTATTTTTGGATGCTCCGACAACCCCAAGTTGTTCATGTAAGATTCTAAACCTGAGTTGATGAGATATGTCATTTGGTTTGTTTGCGAAATGCATTTCATGTTGTTTACTTCCTTTTCTATGTTGCGTTTGTTCTCAAAATATCTTAATTTTCTATTCTCTGAGAAAACCTCAACATGATTTTTATTTTTAACTTCTCCATAAGTTCCTTTTTAGTCATCGATTCGACTCGTTTTAATATTTCGTTTTCACTTTGTATTCTTAAAGTGTTGAAAAGCTCATCCCTTGCACATCTTAGATTTATGTTTCTTCTTCGTTCATCCTCTTTTATAGTGTATTCATCGCAGAGGTTTTTTCATAGTCAGTCATGTTGACCAATTGTTAGCATCTCTTTCGATGTTTCTTTTTAAGACTTTGTTTTTGACTTCATATTTGTAGATTAAATCTTTGTTTTGTTTGTATGGATTTGCCACTTCAAATTTATCACCCGATTCCTGAGGTGAAATTTGTATTAGCTGCACAAATTGTTAAGAGTAAGACCAAAAGTACATTTGAAGAACATTTGCTAAAGGATAGTTTGAAGCGGGATATTATTGTACTTCACATGCAGCTATGTCAGCACTAGCCACGTTCCAAGAGCTTAGTTGGAGTTGTTAGTATTTAATAACATACATAAATATTTCCTATTCCATAATTAATAATTCATATTCATATTCCATAACAATAATTCACGCCCGCTTCAAACGTCACGCTACTGCCGTGCCGAATGCATTAAAAACAATGGATGATGAGAAGTTTCAGCTGATTATCTGTTGTTTTTAATGCATTTGGAACGACACTATTGCGACGTTTGAAACAGGCCTCATATTCCATAACCAGGTGCCATGATTGATTTATTTTCCATCAACAAACGAGAAAACATTTGCTATCAGCAGTGGTTCACTTTGCAATATCAGACCCCAGCCTGATTTATGCAGTTACAGAAATTTCAGTTTTCCTAAATCTGGGCAAAACATAAAAAATGTTCGGAATTTCAAAAACTTCAATGCTGAAGATTTTGTTAGTGATATTTCTCACGTTCCCCGGGAATCTATAGCAATCCTAACAGATGTTGGAAAATATGCCAGTCCCCCTATCTGGAAGTTCTGGATAGACACGGACCTCAAAGGCAAATAAGAATTTGAGCTACTCCTCTTCCTTGGATCACTAAAAAAATAAAAGAAAAAATGAGATTAAGTGATTTCCATAAAAAGCAAGCTGTAAAAAGTAATTCCCAAATTTGTTGGAACAATTGTAGAGACTTTCGAAATAAAGTGCACATGGAAATGCATTTAGTTAAAAGAGATATTTTTGTGATAAAATTACAGCTAGTACTCAGGCAAATAGCCTGGGTAAAAGTTCGTCTTCAATGAATGATCGCATTGGAAAGAGGTTGAAATCTAGCAATATCAATGAACTTCTTGACGATGTCGTTCCAATTACTCATGATAGTTTAATTGCGGAAACACTTAATGATTATTTTGTCACTATTGGTTCAAATTTAGCTTCTGAGGTCAGTAGTGACTTCTCGGAGGGGACTGATGTTGATAACGGCCCCCGTTTGAGTGCAGTGTTTAAGTTTTCTGAATTTAGGGAGGAACTGGTCACTACCAAACTGTGTAATCGTGGAACATCAAAGTCAACTGGTGTTCACATGATTGCAGCCCATGTTCTTAAGATATCTGCAGATGTTATTGCATCTTCGATAACTTGGATTTTTAATCTCTCTCTAGGAACTGGAAGAATTGTTGATGATTCGAAAAGGCTTGGGCACCAATTTACAAATCGGGTGATAAACGTAAAGTGATAACTGTCGGCCAATTTTGATTCTACCAGTTATTAGTAAGATTCTGGAAAGAGCTGTCTTTGAGCAATTGTGTAAATTTCTCGATGGCAACTCTCTTTTATCAAAATATCAGTCTGGCTTCCGTCCAATGAATTCAACGTAGACAACTTTGATACAAATGTGTGATGAATGGTATCAGAACGTGGACAATGGTGAATTGAATGTTGTTTTCTTAGACATTCGAAAGGCTTTTGATTCAGAAGATCATAGAATACTACTGAAAACACAATTTGGTCTCATGAATGCTTAACGAGGATGGCGTCAGTCATACGTGAAAAATACACAAAAAGTATGCAAGAATTAATGAAAATTTTTCTTCTTTGAGAGAGATTATAACTGGTGTCCCGGCTGCAAGGTTCCATTTTAGGCCCACTTCTTTTTTTTTCTTGTTGTATATTATTTACCAGAGAGACTTTGTAAGACCACACCTTGTCTTTATACTGATGATACCCAGATATTTTCTTCTTCCACTGATTATACTGAACTAGTAGACAAATTAAATGATGTCTTAAATAAAATTATGAGTGGCTCGTTAGAAATAAATTACATGAACACCCTACTAAAACAAAAGTAACGATCATAGGATCAGCATACAATCTTTGTAATATTTGTGATTATTCAGTAATGATAAATGGAAAATCGATTAGTTCGACAAATTCTTTCGAGTGTCTAGGCGTATTCCTTGATGAAAAGATAATTTTGGAGCAACACATTGAAAAGATCTGTAAAACAGTGGGTGTTGGTACTGTCATTATGAAACGAATTAAGCCCTTTCTGCCCGACAATTTAATGTCAATGATCTATGACGCACTGATTCAGCCATATCTTGATTATTGCTTTTTTCCTTGGGGCAACAGTTGTACTTTCTTGAAAGATATGCTCCAAAAATTTCAAAATTGAGCGGCAAAGATAATTGCTGGTGCAAACTATGAAGTCAATTCAGCCGACGTTCTTAGATCTCTTGGTTGGGTTTCTTCGGAAAAAAGATGAAACCTTAATAAATCAATATTAATGTATAGAATTTAAATAATAATACTGTACCAAATTTGAAAAACTCTTTCACTAGATGTAGTGAAATCCACGGAAATTATAATATTAGAAACAGTTTCACAGATTTAGCTATTCCGGTTCCAAGACGAGAGTTTCTAAAAATGTGTTTTAAATACAGTGGCGTAAAACTCTGGAATAGCCTCTCACTGGAAGCAAAGTTAGCGAATTCAAAAACGTGTTTAAATTAAATATTAGATAGGGTCTCACCTATAAATCCTTTTGTAGCGTAGTTTATAGTATTTTGTTTAGTGTTTGTGTATAGATTACTTTTCGTGCTTTGACACCCCTCATGCACACCTGCTGAATTTTGATCGAGACTAGGGTCGATAATGGTTTTAAATAAAGGTTACATACATAAAGATAGACATACACACAGACAGACATAAATGCATACACACGTGCATACCCACATATGCGCCTTATTTAGTGCTAGTGTCTCGCTAATTTTATGCACAGCTACTAGATCGTCATTGACAATCTTACTGCCTACATGTGATGGTTTTGCTAAGACTTTTAATAGCTTTTTACGGTTGTTAACAAGTTGGACATCCAGTCGTCTACGTAGATTTTGCATAGTCTTTTCAAAAACAGAAATACTCATCAATTTAAAGAAGTCCTTTTCAAATGCATTTTTAGTATTCATCTTCTTTTGCGAATAGAAATCTATGTACTTCTTCATCCATGGTTTCTGGTTAAACTGTAGCACTCGATGTACTTTTTAAAGTATCAACCCTAAATCCAAAGACAATTTAAGATTTCTGTTATAAAGGACATATTTATTTTGATATTGGGACATGATACTAATTTTTGAACCAATCCAGTGGTTATCTTATGTTTCTCTGATATACTTTATAAAATAGTGGTAACATGTCTGTGGTAACTTTTACATGTTACGCAGCTAATGGGTATTCATTATGTAGATTATGCAATTTTTTTTAGATATTTTAAATCAACTTGTACTTTCAATCTCTTATCACTTTCTTTTTTATGCTGGCTCAAATCTAGATTATCTACCTTTGTTTTCCTTCAACCATCTAAAGTCTCTGGTTGGTAGTGCTTGAGACGTTGCCCATCCATATAAATTATTAGCATTCAAGTACATAATGTACTTAGCACGTTTTTTAGGGTTGTAATCGTTTTCATAGGGATTGCTGGCTTCTCCATAACTATTAGCAATGTAACTTTTTCCACCCCTTATTCTTTTTTCTGTAAACCTGAACATATCAATATCACTTATTAACTCCAATTTAATGTCGGTCATACTTAGTAATGCGTCGCAACTAAGACCTAGAGATGTCAAGTAGTGGGTCTAATTTATAATATCAGAAGTCAGTATAGACCTCTTTTTGTGCACTCAATATCTGCTCCTTACTGAAACATTGGAAAGAATGCCTGCAGAATTGCTTTTTTCTGCCTATGTTCAGTTTGATTATACCATGATCAGTTAAAATCTTTTATACACACATAATGATTCTTTCCATTCTCAGCTGTCATCAGTCAATCTATATGATCTTTTTTATCCTTTTCAGAAACATAAAGAGGGAATACCTGCTCATTCTCATATCCTAACACATTATTATTTATCTTACTCAGTTTTTCAATTTTTTAACTTGAGATAGCTTTACTGGAATTTCAATTCCATCATTATTCAATTCCTTTACATTTTTCTTGTCCACCTTTTTCATTCTTTCTGGATCTTTATATCGTGGGCTTAGATGTCTAATATGACACCTCATTACGCATTATTTTTCAAATTATTCCATTCTTTTGTATGATGCCGCAGTTTAGATAGTAATGCCATAAAATTAATACCTTTTAAAGGATTATACTCAGAAATTATTACGTGATTCCCGCGGATGCCAATAACCCTCTATCCTGAACCTTCATTAATCCATTTATCAATAGTATCTATTGATATCTCTATATCTATCTTATTCTCAATCTCATTTCCCTTTTTTTCTTGCATTTTCTTATATGCAGTACTACCAACTGTTACCATTTGTTCTGTCAAATTGTTTCTTACTTTTTCTTTATTCTTTATTCTTAACTTTATTTACCACCTTACTGGTTTTTTTAATTTTTACTGATTTAACCGGAGTTTTAATTTAATCAGGTAACTCATCCTTTCTGAGTTCTTATTGGATTTTTATTCCTTTTCCCTTAGCCTGCTCTTTTAATTCTTGCGCAGTTCTTCCATAAATTTCTCTTTACCTGATTTTGTGGTATCCTTAAAAAAATTCTTTGCTGCAGTATAAAGTGTATTATACCAGTTGTTTCTACTCAATCATTGTCGCTTTTTCTGGATTCAAGAACAACCCACGAGTCCTTTTTTTTTAGCTATTTTTGTTAATTTCTTAACATTTTTAAACCATAAACAATTAATATCAGTTTGTACCCTCTTTTTATGAGACCTTGAGTTTAGCTGGTAATTTATGTTTGATTGACAATGTTTGCAGTGCCATTTTTTGGAATCCTTATATTCAGCTTCCACTCTTCTTTTAGCGCCTTTTATTTCTTCCTCAGTGTTATGTTTTCTAGGTGGTCTTGCTTTTTTTAATTCCTGTCTTTGCATTTTTTCTCTATCATTCTTTTTTATTTGTTCCATTTCTTGTTTCATTTGTTGTTCAATTTTCTCAATATCTATATTTTCTCTATTATTTTTTACCGTCAAATGTATTGTGGTATATGTTATATTTTTCTATGATTTTTTACGAACGACCTATTAAGTATCCATGAACAAAACTGTACAAATCCATGAACAATATCTGTCGATATCTAAGTAGACTGAAAAAGGCCGATTCTGGCACATTTTGCTCGCTCGCTCGCTCCGCTCATTTCGGTCCATTTCGTTCATAAAACAATAATAAAGATATAACTATCAAGTCAAAACGACTGACTCAGCATTTTTAATAATAGACTGCTGACTCAGCATTTTTAATAATGGACTGCTGAGTTAGCATTTTTAATAATGGACTCGCTTCGCTCACTCGCTTGCAAAACATTCCAGAATAGGCCTTTTTCAGTCTACTCAATCTAGATATAACTATTAACTCAAAACGACTGACTCATCAATTTTAAGGTCATTCAAGGTCACTCACTCGATCGCCTTTTTTCTGTCTGAAACTAAGTTTTCAGACTTAGATTTTGACTCAAAACTTTTCTACTTTTTTCTGTCTGAAACTAAGTTTTCAGACTTAGATTTTGACTCAAAACTTTTAGTCACTTTTAGTCTCAAACTAAGTTTTCAGACTTGTAAATGATCATTAAAAACTAAAATTATTTAAGTTTAAAAATGAGATAAAATAAGCACTCATTTAGTTGTTCTTTCAAAAAAATAAAAGTATGTTTCATTATAAAATAAATAAGGACTACTTGGTCCTAACTTAATTATTTTTTAATTTAGGACCATGACGTCCCAAAACAAAAACGAAATTATTAATTATGGT
>JAODVQ020081093.1:0-17660 GCA_025400075.2 Phenganax stokvisi
TCTGGTAACTGTACAATGCTTTGCGAAAGGACATGCACGAAAAATAATTTTCTGATTTGATTTTGTCTTCGGTTAAAAATGTTTTTTAAACAAATTTAAGAAAATTTTGAAAAATTGCACTGAATTTCCTTTTATTGCACTGCATTTCATAAAATTGCACTGCTCTTAACGAATCAGAATCGAGAAATTGTTTCATGCATGTTATTATTGTAGTAATAGGACAGAGAGCAATTATTCAATTATCCAAATAGTTTTCTTATAATGAAAATTCTTTAATATTTTGTGAGATATCATGCTTGTTGATAGACACACACAAACTGGTCAAGAGTGAGAGAAAATATCATCTACTTGTGAAAATAATATTGTACGGTAGTTGAGCATATTCAATATCATAGTTGATCGACGGTACATGAAGTACCATCTATAGATAGTGCTAACCACTGAGGTGCTAACCTTTGACGAGTCCAAAATTTGAATTGCGGTCTCATCTTCCAAAATGTTGCCTTGTGATGATGACAGTGTCTCCAGTATCTTGTCTTCAATTTCCTTCAACTGCTTTTTATTTGCAGCACTTTGTAGTATTAATCCTTGACGTTCTTCTTCTAGTTCAGGTCTACAATCGTTTGCATGAGATATACAATTGCGTTAACTTTAAATTTATCTCCTACCAATAACAACTCTAACAGCAAAGAGAATTACACGTCATTCTTGTAGACTTATCTTCAGATAAAAGCTAATGTTCTTACACACTGAAATTCTTAATTGTGCATTATGTATTCAAAGCTTCTTTATCACTGCAGAAATAAACAACCTCACCTTTCCTTTGCGACAACGATACCAAGCAGTTGATCTTCTAAACCTTCACGGGTTATCATGAAGTTTAACAGTGTTACCTTGAAAAAGACAAGCAAAGATTGAGAAATAAGCCAGGTGAAATAATTACTCTATGTTAAGACGCAAATGATCATACACTCAGGAAAGTTTATACCCAATTGGATTTCGGTAGAAGTAACAGCTTCTAATTAATTTAGGCCATAATCAAACTTCCCAATAAACGTCGTAAATTTTTTTCTTGCTATTTCTAAACTCATGCAAGTAAACCTTGCGTAGGTTTACGCAAAAATATATACTAAAAAATTTCCCAAACTTACTTTCGTTGATAACTCGGGCAGGTAATGCGGATTTCGAAGTTTAGTTGTGATATAAAACCGAAAGTCACTGGAATACTCGATCACAGTTTCTCCTAGACGTATGCACAAAACTCCACCTATAGGTGAAAAAAATTAGTAAATACTGTGTATGTCATGGTATAACGATGGAAACCAGGAGTATCATTGCACTATCTTACTACTCTTGTTTAGTTGCAGAGATTTAGATTCTACTGCAACTGCGAGAACGACATCAAGATTTCATCTTTCTTCTGCTAATCTTTATCTCAAATATGTATTTCACTTTCACTCAACTTTCACTTCTGTGATTAGCTCAAATATCAAACGTATAGCGACGAAATTTCAAAAAATAATCCAACAGTAGCACTTGCCCGTGTGGAAAAACTATAAAGCTCTCTAAACTATCAAAGCAGACTAAAGATAAAATGTAAAGGTCTATCAATGGAAAAATCTTACCGTACATCTTCTCACCTTGCTTGAAAGTTTGTTTTAAAAGCAATGGTTCTAATGAGGGATCCAGTTCCTCACCAACATTTTCGAGTAACACAGGTGTCCCAAACTGAATGCTGTTTTCTAACGTACGGATGTAATCGGCATCAGTTAGTTTAATCACCTGCACACATACAACAGCAGAACAATTATTTAGTGATAAAATTTGGCCAAAAAAATAAAAGAAGCATCCTTACCGAAAGGCGATTATCCTTTTCTGAGTTCTTTACCCACTTGTTAGCCTGGCCTTGAGGGTCGATCATAAGTGGCCTTAAATCAGTATGGATACACACAGTTAGAACACGCTCACATTTTTTTAATTAATAAACGATTTGAAATGTAAGCCCGGTACTCATATGTCGGGGAGGTGAGCTCTACGACGTCGTTGTCGGATATCGTTGGCGACGATCGCGGATCAAATTGTGTAATTGAAGCAAGCATAATCTGTTTCTTAGGATAGCCTCTCGCCAGTCTATGGTTTACATTTCAGCCCATGCAGATTTACGCGCAAGAGAGGCACACTATTCCATGCAGTTATTTCAACTTGAAAAAGCTGCCTTAATTCCGCGTCATATAAAACAATCCTTGCTAAGTCAAGCCAGCCAGCATGCACTTACCATCGTCTTGCGTTGTCTACAATAACACCGTTGTCTATGGAGAACGAGTCAGTTGGCAAACCAGCGATGTTCCATGCACGAATCTTAATTGGTTCACCAAGCGTTTTACTGAGAGAAAAATCTGAAGAGCATGAGATACCTCGTCCCTATAGAAACGTAAAAATGGTCAAGTTAAAACAGCTAAATAATTTGCAGTCCTATCAAGGAACGCATTTAAAAACCTCCAACGCAAAGTTCTAGATTGGCAATGCATATATAGTCCTCGTTGAGCATTATTTACCAATATTTAGCAACACTCAAGTACAATTGTAGGAAAGAAGATGAATTACTCCTATACGCGTCAATTTGAACTTAAAAACTATCCTCTTACGTTGTTATCGTTGCAAAGTCACACTGTAAGGCTCTCTTCAACGGTGTGGCTATGAGAATAGAAGAATTGAATTAAATTACAAACCTGGCAAGTTTGCGACCACTCATCTGTGCATCTCTTACGAAAGAGCGATGTGAAAGCACCAAGGTATGCAATAACGCCGGAAGATACGAGAACATCACCAGTCAAGTTGTCATAAACACGTTGTAAGTCTTCTGCAGTCGCTGACCATCTGTCTTTTTCGCCCCCAAGACCCCCAATAAGTTTTTGAGCGCGGTCAAGTTTCTTTGAACACAAGTCAACCTGAGAACACAGCATTCAGAAAAATCAGGCAAAAAATACAAGAAAATGCTTTTTTACGTTCAATTGATGAGAATTGAAGTTTCTTTCATTTAGAGAAAGAAGAACGAAAGCTTTCGGTTGAGAAAATGTCCTCACAAGTTATTCTTGAAACTAGAGAAACTTATGATCTCAATTGCTGTCAACTTTTATTAATACCTGAAATTCTAGATGTTCCTTCTTCTCAGTCATTTCCTGGAATTGCTGTTTTAAATTAGCAAGTCTTTCCTCGACTTCAGCCAACTCACGGCGTTTAGACTCCAATATTCCCATGGTCTCCGCCAAAGACTCCTCTGCTGCAGCTAACTTCACTTTCTTTGGTGCAACCACTTTAGCAACACGATCGTAAATCTCCATGGCACAGACCCACTTGCACAAACCTTCAGCTGCGGAAGATGCTGAACGAACTTTGGTTGCGTCAAATTCCGGATTACTCGTGTACTCTTTACGAATTTTGGCCATCACATGAACCTAGGAACACAGAGGTCTTAGCATGATGCCACGGTTGAGAACGATGATGAGTATACAGGATGTATGCTATGAACGTTTATGTGCAGGCGATAAGGGACAGAATAAGCAAACAAACTATTCCAGCATGGCAAAATCATTTTATTGGTCAAACACACAGTTGTTCACTGATTCTTTAGTTAATATTTACTCTACCATTATCTCTTTGCACACGCTCAATTCTAACAAGAAGGCTGATATTTAATAATTACATTTGCTTAAAAACTACTTCTGTTCAGGTCTTGAATTATGCAATTTAAAATTAATTTCAACTATAGTCTATACTTTGAAGATCAAGTTTAATCAAATAAAATACCACGAAGTCCATTTTGTAACTTACAGGAATATTGTCCTTGTCGTATTCTTTCAATTGGTTCAAGAAGTTCATATCACCAAGAATCTTCTTTGATGGTCCCCAGTAATCCAGAATCTTTCCTCCTGTTCCTGATGGATCGTTAATTTTATCAGGTTTCACATCTTTCATCACACAAACAGCAGCCATGACTAGCTTCACTCCAGCAGGAGGGTTTTTCATTGATTTCACAATCGTTATGTCTGAGGGCTAAAATATAGATTAACATGAATATATAATCTCGAATTATTGTCGTAGCTACGTGCTAAGGGCCTGGAGACCTGTTTAGAGCAACTTACTATGAAAGAAAAACCAATCAATCTATCAGCTTCTCACGAGACCAGTCAAGAACAAGTGAATTAACATCACAAATCCTTCTGGTAAAACTGGCTTGCTACCATTTTTTTGTTATGCACAGTGTGTAGTGGAATATGAAGACTTTAATGAAATTGACTTGATCAGAATGTTACTAAAGAGCGTACCTTTAAAGTATTGAGAGCAGCTAAAGCAGCTTCAAGAGCGGGAAGGGCTTCAGCTAGTTCACTCTCACATTCATCTTTCAAAGCTTGCGATTCCGCCGCCTTCGCATTCGCTATAGCCTCGTCTTCACGAACGATTTTGCTCGCTGCTTCAACCTCGGCAGATTCTTTTTCAATGACCTAAGAGATTCAATTACCAGTTGCAATGGTTAGTTTTGCTGCTGCATGGGACAAAACTACAACTTGCAAGTCATTGGGAAGTATCTCAATGAAAAGTCGTAGTTCGTCAGATGACGTTAAAAGGTCTTTGAACGAAACATGAAAAAATTGAGTAAATCAAAATTCGGTAACTGACTACAAGTCATGGCCGTCGTAGAATAAAACGTTTACACCACTGTACTGTATTATCTAGATGCATGCATGTTCTTTATGCACTAATGCATAACCTGCTTTAATTTACGTGGACTTGAAACTATCGTAGGAAATTGCAGAATCAAGCTCCGCATTATGGCATACCGTGAGCATTTTTGCATTCTCAGCCGCAGTTTCAACAAGTTGAGGTTGCAGTTCCTCCAGTTCCACTTGCATGTCCGCTACCTACGAAACAAAAACTCCGAGATAACTCAAATAGGTGCAACTTTATTTTCAAAACAGAAAGTTTGACTAGTGTTACCAACCTGAGAAGACGCAAACTGAAGCTTTTCCAAACCAACTTCATATCGACGTTTCATTGTCATGACCTAGGAAAAAGTTACTTTACATCATATAGTAGTTGGAAATATCGCAACAAATTACAAAGCGACCTCGCACATACGAAGCATCACATTTAAAATATTTTTTTTGTTTAACGCAAGACATTTTTACTCGTAAATGGGAGATCTCTTGGAGTTCTTGTCGCAAGCTAAAATTTCAGAAACCAACCAATGTATACTTACTTCGTCCTGTTTCTTGTTTAGTAATCCTTTAAAGGACGATATAAGTTCTAGGTAAGAGGTTGGCGTGACGTAGTTGTGACGACCAAGTTCATCAAGATAGCTAAAATGGACAACATTGGGACATTTGGGGACTCCACAGGATGCAAAAATTGCCTATGATTGTCAATTGTTTTTGATAATGACAAAAAGTTTACTTACTAGATATCAGTGTCATGCTGGTAGGAGAGGTCGGGGGATGCCCTCCCTAGCGAGGATTTTTCAGGGGGTGCCAAAGCGTAAATGGGGTCTCGCTCTATCGCTTAAGCCAGTTTTCCACTAGCGAAATTTGTCGTGCAAAACCTTTGTCTTACAAGCTTTCAACTGCATGGAACTACGATGATTTTTTATCAGTCGTTTTCAATTTTAACAATTAAAAATCGCTTCGCGCGAAAAAACTCGCTAGTGGAAAACCGGTTTTAAGCCCGTTCTCCACTACGCGAATTTGTTCGCGCGAAGAAGAAATCTGGCAACGTGATTGGCTCGTTTTCGACTTTTTCGTGGCAATTTATTTTGCTAGCAAATCACGTTGCTGCATTTATTTTTCGCTCGAAAAGATTCGCGTAGTGGAGAACAGGCTTTACGAGTTTATGCTCTGCGCTTACGCAGTCACCCATTAGACATTATCCAAATATCCACTACCTTTCCTCCTGAACGCAAAAAATGGCGTTTTCAAAATTTTGGCCGATTTCAAGATTTTCCAATAGCATGCCCCAGACCAATAAAGTAACACTTATTCCAAATAAAGATTTCATGATATTCATGAAAAACTGTATATTTCGAACCTACAATACACACACTCCATGTATAGATTACGTTGGAGTCATTGCGATCTATATTTGTACTTTAATTTTGTTAAGTTGCGTACTTTCGAATGGTTTTCCAATAGGCTTGCAAATGTTGCTGTTGACTGTTGTACGATATATACACTGCGCAGAATAATTGGCTGATAAACTTTAGCTCATATTTTAGCTTTGTAGCAGCAAATTTAGCAAGGGTACAGCTGATTAAGAAATAAAGTTGTGATCGCCTGTTAGATTTGCCTCACTCCTATGACTTCCGCCATTTGTGCGGCAATATGACATTGCCGTGAAGCGCATGTTAACGTTCGATATCAATTTTAGCGAAACGAGAGTGCGTGCTCGTGGGATTGTTTAACATTTATTACAAACATGCACGAGAAATACCTACATATACCCCCCGGAAAGTTTACACTATTACTGTATGACTGTGTGACTGACTGTATGACTGAATGTAGGACTCACTGATGTGAATTTTCGCCAGTCGCCACTCATCACAATACTGCAAAGTTTCGACGACACTTTGCACTAAAATCTATTGCACAATGACGGCTTGTTATGTTACCTTTCTGAAAGATTTCTGGCACTAGTATGAAAATGTTTCACGAGCGGTATGACTTCTGTTCTCTCTTTGTCCGTCAGACTGACATCAGCCAAGAACTTTGTAGCTACCAACGCCAATGCATCATCAGGCCATGGCTAAAATACAGTTCCACAGTGAATCAGTGTTCAACACTTGGAAATCTTTTTCAAAAGCCAGTAGTAACTGTGGAGTTAGTGCAAAGCACTGAAGCAAATTTTATAAAATGCTAAAGCAAATCGCTTGTGTGTAAATTGAGCAAAAAATTCTGCACGTCTTATCTGGGTCGACATAACTCCAATTTTGCTAGGTCTGGAAACAAAGAGACATACAGAAACACCACGAAAGGGAAACGCTAGAACAATGTACTCAATTTAGATATTTCAGTGAATGCAATGACTTTTAAGTTTTGCATATTATTTTGCTACTTGTGGAAATGTACAAATATTTTCACCTGGAACCAATCAATGGTGCAGCAGTTGATTAAAGACGGAAACTGCCTGAGTCTATTACGGAAAGCATCACCAATAGGACTCATACATAACATCACATGAAGATTTTCACGACAACGACTCACGAAGAAATTGAAGAGAGCCAGGGGTGAAAATTCACTATTCTTGTCGTCTGCTTGCGCTTGAGCTACTGGTCGCACCGTCTGAAATACATAAGAACAAACGATGATCGCTTTTGAACTTTATCAAAACTCCTTTACATGGATGCCTTTAATCAAATAATTTGTCTTGATAACGGATATAATAAAAGACAGACAGACAGACATTTTTGCCGAGAAAAAGTGGTTACAACTGACCAAAATTTTCTTCAATAAATCGACTCATGTGTAGATAACGAAGTCACATGAAATCACAAGATGAAACTAACCTCAACTAATTCAGCTTTCTCATCAGCAGGAAATAAATTAGGAACTTCTCCTGTGTTGAGCAAACTGTCAATATCTTCAAGGAAAGATTCTTCTTTTATTTGAGTGTCAGTTAACAAAAACACGGTTGGCTTCATCTGCGCACCAGCAGTTTTGAGCAAAGTCTAAAAACAAACAAACATCAAACAAGAAGAGCGAAGCTTTACCTATTTCCATTGGCTGCTATCACTTTCAGAAGCATATAGAACGACCAGAATTTTAACTTCTAAATTTTTGAAACAACAAGCTAACAAACTCTTGTAAAAACTTTTTGAAAACTAAAGTACGGATCATTTCAAGACAAATAGAGTTCCAAGACTCTGATTGTGATCAATCTATCACTTTCATAATGCAAAGTCAAAAGCATGTTACAAAAATAATTCTCAAGTCGCACCTATACATGTAATTTCAAACTGATACATGAAACATGAGTACACAGAGTCACATTTTTTTTGGTATAAAAATATTCTAATTTGTTTGCTAACACATACGGTATACATTGTATCATGCCTAAATCTGTACATTTGGACCCCAAGAAAAACTTTACCATGCTGCTTTGGTTAACAGGGTAAAATCTTAATCTACAGGGTAAAATCTAAATCCTAATCTTACGACAGTTACAGTACGTACCTTTATATCCTCTCTCCATTCAGCCATTCCATAACTCTTGGATATTTCTGGTTGAAAGACATGAAAGTCTGATATTGCTGCAGCTAGACGCGATAATGACTGCCTACCGCTGCCACCAACACCAACTAACAGAGCATTACCACCAGCTTGTTTCAACACACGACTGATTCGAACCAAGTGCTCCAGAACATATCTTGAACAAAATGGAAATACATTTAAAATATTAAAAACAATAAATTGTTTAATGATAATTGACACACAAACTTCAAAACTGCATGATTCCAAGAGCTACTCTATTCACATATACCACGTAAGGACATGAATAAATATTACCTGAAAATAACAAGGTTCATCTGAGCTTTATGCAACTGATTGTATTCGTCCAAGTACTGCTCAACGATTTTATAAAGTTCATCCATGGAGTTGACTTCTTGATACAAGCGATCTTCAACCAACTACATGTGGAAAGATGTGCATTCAGATTCAATACTTAAGTCACGTACATGTCATTCAGAAATCGAAGAATGGAGAGTGCATCAAAGAATGAGGGAACCTTTTGAAATTGAAATTGGCATTTTATTTTAAAACTGAGGTTGTCTTCTTCCTCATGAGCTATATAAGGGCTCAATAACACGAGGGTCAGTCATGTACGCTCTACGGAAAGTGTGAAACCGCTAATCATGTAATTTGAACAGGTTGTGTTATTAAAGCGCTATAACAAATATGAAAAAGATAGTATTTGTACGTATAAAAACAAGTTGCAAAAATTTGAAAATCGGGCTGGAAGGGTAATTACTGGGGCAACTTGTGAAGCTCGTTCTTATCACATGCACTTGTCTGGAGGCACCTTGAACCGAAACGCGATTAGTTAAATTCGGTATTTACGTTTAAAAGTTTGAATAATGACACCACTTCCAATCTATTAAAGCATTCTTTCAAAAGTGATAGCAATTACGATATAAGAAATAGAAAAACTGATTTGTCTCTTGCTATTTGCCTACTAATCACATTGACAAAAGACGCTGTAAATATAATACAGCGATTTTATGGAATAATCTGCCACTTTAGTAAAAAATACGCAATCTCTACGCAGTCAATTACGTAGCTCTCATGCAGTCAATTAGCTTCTCTCACACTAGTCGACCATGCAGGCCCTAAATCCACCATCTTTGGGTGGCAAAGTAATTGAACTAGGCAAATTTTGTTTTTTTGAAAAGAAGATAAAACCAAAATTTTCCTTTTTTTGGTGACCTGAAAATGTTGCTTACTTTGTGTGAAATTTCACCAAAAGATTTTAAAACTTCGCCGAGAAAATACGAGATACAAAAATGTAAAATTTCGGTGCGTGTTTACGCAAAAAAATTTCGCTATTTAATTCCATTTCTCATCAAATATAAAGGTAGCAAGTGTCAAACAATTGTTAACAAGCATAAAATTCTGTGCTTTTTCTTTTGATGAAAAAGGACAGTCAAAAATAATGATTTTGTCACCCAAAAATTGCGGATGTCAAGGTCTGGTTGCATAGTGTGGGAAAGGCTAATTGATTTGATCCCCGTATACTCTGTACATGCAATAGCTTATCAACCACCAAAAAGTACGATTTTTCTATACGGCTAGGATGCATTAATCTATGCTTGTCTCGTGCAGTAGTCCCCGTCTTGAAAAGCTAGGTCCTAAGTGTATATAAATTGTACTTTTGTTTACGCTTCTAATGGAAACCAGTTTATGTTGATAAGGCTAGCGTAATGAAATAAAATTGCAAAGTGTGTTTAGAAACACTTACCAAATCTGGATTGAGAAAATCACAGAACATCAAACTTCGAACGTCATCCTCTGTGATCTGTTCGTAAAAATAATGATACTTCACGGGGAAGATTCAAAAGAAATACTTATTTCACCATTTACTGGGTAGTGTTGCCATCCGATAGCTCTTCAGCAATCGGTCTGCGACTAACTATTTTACAAGTGAACGAGAGACCTTTCAGAAGCTGTCGATAGTATCGGGGGCACAAAACAACCTGCTTCCCTCGTCCCCAGCAATAATAACGACAAAACTTACATTTTTGTTGTCTCCAAGGTGTTTAAACATTGCGTCAAAATCCTCCTTGAAATGTTCTCTTGTGGCCTTCTTCAAGGCGTTGTGTAACCAAGCACGATCCTTGTCGTCGACCAAACGATCATAAAATACACGATAGACTTCATGTACCCACAATCTAAGTGAAGCAAGCAGTCAAGTCAGTAGTGTTAGTTACGTTAAGGCCTTAAAAATAAAAACAACCTACCATATAGAACAACTTTGCAAATCTAAAGGTCAAACGGCAAGTGGAAAAGTAACGAAAAATGACATGTTACGTTACTAGCTATTTTACCGAATAACTGTCTTTTTATCTTCCAGTGCTGATTTTTTGATCAACAAAACTCCAAGAATAACGCGAGAGAAATCTCTCAAGTTAAACGTATAATGAGACTTCGTCGGTGTGGGAAGCAAGTTTGTCATTGCTGCTTTATAGACCTACAAGAAAAGATGTTTCTTGGAATTTTGCACATACGCCCAACACACACACACAGACCCACTTACTTCCATCGTTCCGGAGACGATCTGAGAGCCCAATGCATACACATCATTGGGAAATTCATTGTTCTGTTAAGATAGACCATAGAAAGTAAATCAAAATGCATCATGGTTAAATTAACGGTTTACAAAGAAACTGAACTATAGTGGTTCATGTGATAATATCTTGTAATAATAACACTATTTGATGCTGCATAAATAACATCCATTGAGTAGAGCGAGAACTGCGTGTATTTCTAGTACACTACTTGTATTTTAATTGTACTACTCTTCGACAAACCTTGAAGTAGAAGCTGACAATACTAGAAAATATTCTCGTCATGGTTTCATCGTTGAATTTTGCGACAGATATGATATTAAAATGACGGACAAATCGTGGAGTGACAGGATTACGACCTCCACCAGGTGGACCCAGAGCACAAATAAACTGAAGGTCAACCAAACTGATTTTTGATGTATCCTTTTTGTCATACCTACACCCAAGAAGATATTCATTAGATCATCGCGTAGTGAACAGTTTTTAAACAATAATAGTTCAACCACTAAACGTTGAACACATCAAGCAATTTTGTGACTTTATAAGACACGAGACTAAGGTTCAAATCAGGTTGCAACTGTCGAATAAACCTGCAAGTAAAGATTGTGAACAGTTGAAGTAGGTCTTTATTGGGGAGCTGAGAGCAATTTTTTTGAACACCGTAAAATTACCGTGGGTTTTCTGTGTCATCAGTTTAGTCGGGTAAATTTTGAACTGAATCTGACTGCACGCTTTATATTTACGTACCAGTTTCCATGATCTAGATATTGTCTGAGCAGCTCAATAGGAGGCTGCGCACCGTAGATTTCCAATGCAGGCATATTTAAATCATCCACAAAAATGACGAATCTAGAAGATATCCGACAGTATACATTTTATAGAAAAAATTAAAAACAGGTAGCAAAACGCCATGCAAGAAAGCAGAACTATTCATTTGCTATACACAAACTATGTATATTAGTCTGTGCAAAATACGTTTCGTCCCATTTCATTGCAAAAATAAACAATTAAAACACTCATTAATATTAGATCTTCTGAACCCCACTTTCGCTCTTATGCTATAGGGAGAGTACAGGCTATTCAGGCTTCACAAATTGAACATAAAAAAATAACAGCAACTGTAAAGTAAAATAGTTTTTTACTTTTTTCCCAATGAAGGACCAAAAACACCTTTTCGTCTTTTATCAAGTTTTGACATTATGATATCCTAAATTTAAAGACAATCGTTACAATGAGAACAAATATCATGAACACAACATTACATGTATTATAACCGTAAAATGGGACAATCAAGTTCAAAAACGTAATTTTTAATCATGAAACAAGTCAGCATGCAGGCTCAAATAATGCCGGCATTCTCTATACAGACGACCAAGAGCATTGAGCTCTGTGCCCCTGGATAAAAGCAAATGAACTTGTCAAAAAACTTACAATGTCACGGAAAACTAGCTCAATGTTTTTCCTAAAATCTTGTTACAAAAAGTGCCTGTTTAAACGAATACAGCATTTACAAAACATTGTTGATCCAAAAATCTTCGACTAACGTTGGACAAAAAGATTGAATAAAATCAAATTCGATTCAACATTGATGCAACAGTATCCATCGTCATGGAACATCAACGAATATCCAACATAATATTCGTTTGCAATTAACATGTTGAATCCAAAATTTTGGCCCAAGATGTTGCTAAACAGGGGCCGTTTAAAAACATTCGGTTCGTACGCCATTTAGCTTAAACGGTGGGTAAGTCAGAATTAAAAAACACTCCCACATATTTTCTAAAACTTTCAAGTCAAATCTTATGTAATTAAACTATAGGTAAATACAAAATGATAGTTTTCAGTTAAAAAACTTTCAGTTTCGTTGGTAAACGAATACATAGATATGCTATCGATTTTGAATTTATCCACCGTTTAAGCTAAATGTTAAGCTCAAAATGTACATCGTATTTATGTCTTCCTTGAACAACAAAATCGAAAGGTTTTTGACTGAATACAATAATTACACACTTACCCATAGTTTTATTAAATGAGATTTGATTTTAAAAGCTTAGAAGAAGCGTGGGATTGTTTTTGAATTCTGACTTATCCACCGTTGAAGCTAAACGGCGTACGAACAACCGGCCCCAGGCCTTTATACTGCACACAGGTGTTGGAAAATGAGATGCAAGCGAATGCAACAAAACTTACCTGGGTCTGACTAGCACTTGTTTGTGCAGAGAAGTTGAGAAATGCAGGAATAAACGCATTCTTATCAAGTTCATTCATGAGTTTATCTTTCACATAGACACTTTTCCCTGTGCCAGTGGATCCTACTAGCATCACTGGCTTGTTATGCCTGATCAGAATATCCATAAGAAATTTATATCGAGCTGTATCCATTGTAGGAACAATAATGTCACTTATTTTAGTTCCTTTTCCACCAAGAGTGCTCGATTTTATGGTCTTAGTCCAGTGAATCCAATTTCCACGACCTTTCGCCTAAAAGCACGAAAGGTAACTCAGATAACATCGTAAAACGCTTATGTGCTACAACGGAATACAAGCTTTTGGTGCTGTATAATCCATCCAAACCAAACAATTTAAATTTAAACAGATGATCACTCGACAATACGATTTATAGCCAAAAGCATGACTTCGGTCCCACTCCCTTTACAAAATCAAGAGGCGACAGAGTCATGATCTTCTTTGGATTTTATGAATAGCGCATGCTGCATGCACGCTTGTCAGTTGAACCAATTACAAACTAATTAGCAGCAATTATTTTACTTCAAATAGGAAGTCGTAGACCAGCCCATCCGTTGGAAATGCATTATCAATCTTTCCAATGGAAGCAGGAATGGGATGCTGTTCATCTTTTCCCGTCATGATATTTCGCAGAAAAGTGTCAAACTTTGAACGACTATCAGTATCAATACTGGCACCAACTGACCACACCAGCGAGAATAAAAAACTGTTCTGAAAATGATCGAAATAGGCAATCAAAAAAGGCTGGTTTGATCTGTCATAAGAGAAAAGAAAATGGGAAAAATGTAAAACTTTTGAAGTACTCACGACTAGCCAGAGTTTCAAATGTTTACTGTCTGTGTCACTTTCCGTCGCAAGCTTCATCATTATTTCCACAAGGTTCATTAGTGAACGTGTGAGATTGCTGTCTGATGTTGGAAGATACTCCTAGAAAAATATACAACACAATAGTTCATCGGCTACAGTCAAATTAAAACTCAACTCAAACTCATTGAGTGGTAATGCACCCCATGCAGTGACTATTACTATTTTCGCTTTACCCTTTTAACCCAGATAATGTTAATCGTTAAACCTTTCCCATGCACCTTATAAAACAAATTAGATTTAGGTATCCAAAACTACTCTACGCTTATAGAACACTTCAATGGTTTTGAAATAACACGTTCACGGTTTCACCAGAGTAACTCAATTGCTACCTACCTTGCATTGTTTTCTGACAAAAGTCAGAGCAGGAGGAACAATCCACTGAAATAGTGCATCTACGAACTTGCCAAAATCATTACCGTACGACTCAGGGAGCGTATTAAGCCATGATTTTAGTATGGGATCCCATCCTAGGGCTGCAGGCTCGAGATAAATCATGCCACAACGACTAACTGTGGCGGGCTGAGACAAAACACGTAGATTAGAAATTTCTCATGCTTTAGATTAGTAAGAGAGAAACTACTATAGCATCGATAACTGCTGAAGATAATGAAAGCTGACAATTAAACACTCTACAGGCCAAATGTTTAAGGCCACCTCCAGTCTTTATAAAAAAGAACAGGAATGGAACATTAACCCACAAAGTCCAGTAATAAGCAAGAGAAAGGGTAAAAGTAATGTTCAATAACAAATTCACTCCTACTCAGGACGAAAGCTTTATGCATTCTCGATTTAAAATCTTATGTTCAAAAAATATCCGTCTTCTGCTTTCACAACCGCTGGGCAAATTTTTGACATTCTGTTCACAAGTTTTCTTGACTAGACTTACAACTTTTTCTCCCACATTCAGTGTGCAGGACAGTGACTTGAAACACATATCAAAATTGGGTCAAAACTTCTAGCAGTCAAAAGAAAAAAAGGGTGTTCATAGAATCATGCAATGCCCTCCACATTTTCCCGATCTTTCGCGCTCACTAAAGCTGGATTGGGATGCACTAGACAGAAAAGTGAGAACCCTTTTACCGTCAAAAGTGCCTAAACTGCCAGGATATTTGAAGTTTAATTGCAGAAACTGCAAAGTACATACTCTTTTTTTCAAAAATATTTGAGCAATATTCCAAAAAAGTTTTTGCAACAGTTGTGAAAGGGAATAAAGATATCTGAACAAATGTCTTGTATAAGTGTCAAATTGTTTTTGAATATTACCTGTACCCTCATTTGTGCCGAATATACAAATGCTGATTCGCCATTGTAGTTTCATTTTTTTTGTAAAGACTGGAGGACCTTAAACTTTTGCCCTGTAGTGTATATAATATACAAGTGGTTACCGAGGCTTGCGATAAATCACGACACTCAAAAATGAGGCTCATCACATTCGACAACTGAATGATCTCGCCACTCATTAAACACAGCTAAATGAAAACAAAGATACGCGAAAAGGAGTATAAGTTTTCTTGATATGTTGAATAGCGTATCCACATTCTACAACACTTTACCTTTTTATTGTCATCTAGTACTGTGTTCATGCTTTCAATCCACAGCGTATCTATAGGGCCATCGAAAATAACCCACTTTCGAATGTCGGACTGATCAGATGCATACTCCCTAAATGTATTGGCTACAACACCATCCGTCCACTGAAAATGAGATCCAAAAGAATGTGCCAAAAACTATAATTTACGCATTAATTGCCACTGCATGTATGGAAATAGTGAATACCATTCAGAATTATAACAACTGCTTTATTCTAGTCTTTTACTATTAGATAAAATAATTAATCGTTTCTCACCTCGTGCGACACTGGATCAAATTGACCAAACAACTGTCCCATTGTTATCGACTTTGGATTAATAACCCGAGTCCACACCTACGACAAACACACAGGACAAAACATCGATATAGTATAATACAGACAATTAGATTGTCGTTAAAAAATTTTTAAAGCTATAAATGTGCATGTTGTCTATGGTCAATAAGTAAAATGTTTTACATCCAAAAGTATGAGCGTCTTATGTTTAGTCCGAGCACTTAAAGTCATTCCGAGGAGAAGCCAAGTTTGGTAGCATATATACATACATGCATGATTTATTGCAATTCCAAATATGGGTCAGCGATAATATAATATAAATAAATATAAGTATTATAAGATATAAATGTTATATAAATATATATAAAAAATAAAAGAAGAGTACCCATTTATATACACCCGTGAGAAACAGTTGCAGTAGTTTACTGAGATGGAAGCATAGCAATAATCCTACTTCTAAACCTTTTAAACTTGTTTATCGTTTTTGTCTCTTATCATTCCAAAGTTTACGGTAGGTAGCGATACAAAATCTGGGGATGTTCAGTTGGTTGTTAGTTACTTTTCTGGTAGTTTTACCATGTACGTACGAGAAAACAAAGTACAAATATATTTTGATAACATGATGCACTTAACAAGCATAAACGCATCTTTAGCATGGAGCATTTCCTGAATGGACAGCCCATTTTAACTCCTACAAAGCTTGTGAGAAATGATCGTATATTCTTAGTCCTAGGATCAAAAGAATAGCGAAATTTTGCGTTAGTTGTTCAAATGCATCCATTTGATAAGATCAATCCGTTCACAGTTCAAATGCATCCTTTTCGTAACATCCATCCTAAATTTAATGACATTCAACTTTGGTTTGATAAGATCCAGCCAGAGTTTAAAAGCATCCATTTGATAACATGGTGAATTTGATAGCATTTGCATTTAGTTTCATAACATCCATCTTTAGTTTGATGGCGTCCACCCCTTTTTTGATGGCCTTCATCCTGAGTTTGATAGCACCCTCCTATAGACTGATGGCATCTACCCTCATTTTGATAACATCCACCTTCAGTTTGATGGCATCCACTTTGGGTTTGATTATACCTCTCCTTAGTCCATCTACCTATAATCCTATAACATTTACCCAGACTTCAATGGCGTTCAATCTCAGTTTGCTAACATCCACTCTCAGTTTAAGATACCTACTTTGAGCTTGATGGCTTCTATACTGATTCCAATTGCATTCACCCTGCGTTTGATGACCATCACCAACAGTTTGATGGCATCCACTATGAGTTTTAGGAAACTCATCCTTAGTGTGATGGCATCCACTCTCAGTCTGATAACATCTACTTGAAATTTGATGGCCTCTACTCTGAGTTTAATGGCATCTGCCTACAGTTTGATAACATTCACCTAATGTTTGAAGGCATCCACCCAGAGGCTTATGGCATCCACCATGACTGTGATGACATCCATCGTTTGATATCCAAAAGTTTGATAATATCCACTCAGAGTTTCATGGCATCTACCTCGAGTGTGAAGGTATCCACTCTCAGTTTAATAACATCCACCCTGAGTTTCATGGCCTCCACCTTCAGGGTGAAGGCATCACTTTTAGTTCGACGGCATCCACGCTCAATTTGATAAGCTTCACCCTCAGTTTGATGATCTTCCTTCTCAATTTAAAGACCTGCACCCTTAATTTGGTAGCATCTAGCCTGAATACGGCGGCGTTCAACTTCAGTTCCATGGCCTTTATCCTCAGTGTCAATGGCATCCACTCATCCTGAGTTTGACCCACTGACATGTATATACCTGGACAGAGCACTCAATCTACTTTTCACTGAGTCGCCATGTCCGCAT
>JAODVQ020081201.1:0-17660 GCA_025400075.2 Phenganax stokvisi
TGTTCAGAAATCAGTTGTGGTTTTCATCACCACGACTGACCACAAATATGTACTCCACTTTGAGCATGCTCAGAGTGTAAATACATCACAAATATTCATACAATGTTGTCATTCTTTGCACCTCAATGAGCTATATAGTGTCTTGAGGGATTGTTATTTCGTGATTTTCAAAATATTAACCTACAAAAACTGGCTAAAAAGCGGGGTTGCACAACCATTGAATACATGTTCCATAAAATAACCAAAAATACAACTTTATAAACTCTTGCTATACTGTAATGTACTCGAAGATAGAGAGAATTGGAAAGAACACATTAGACAGAGCATACCTGCTAGTAGCATGAACAGCTGTCCAGATTTAGGGTTTAGTCCAACAGCGGCTCTCAAGAAGTGGTAGGCTGAGGCATAGTGGTGTAGAGTGAGATGGATCAATCCCAGATTGTGTAGAATCTTCCACTCAAATGGAGCCAGATAGGTAGCCCTCTTCAAGCAGCTAACAGCCTGAAATGATGAACTTCATTGTTTCCTTGTTATGTATGTATATACAGTTTTATGAAATGATACAGTAAGTATAAAGTTTCTGATACAGAATAAGGCAAGACTCTCCTCATTTGACTGTGGTGCTAATACACAAGGAAAGGAATTTGTGGACATTTCCATTACATATAAAGGCCTAGAATAACTGTCCCAAACTGTTATTTTCATCCTATTCAAAGTTTTTGTTTCATTAACTTAGGTTACAGGAAAAGGTATATACCACTTGTCCAAAGTTAAATGGTTCAGTATATGAGTGTTTGAGGCTGCTAGAAGATTATACAATAATATAATACATAATATACCTATACAATACATATACATACATAATGTAGTATTGTAAATGTCTATAGTGTATGCAGTGGCATCAATATTGGAAAATAAGCATCTTTAAACTACATGGCATATGAGACAGGGAACTCACAGCTACGTGTTTCTCTTTGCCAAAAAGACACATCCCAATGTTGTTCCAGAGGTGGGGAGACTCTGGCGAGGCTGCAGCTGCCACTCTGTACTTTGAGAGAGCCACGTCGTAATCTCCATGGCCTTGAATCATGGCTCCAGCCGCTAGGATTGCCTTGTGTGGGGAGAGGATGAAGAGGAATTAGATGGCATTATTTACAGAGACTTCACACACACACACTATAGGATCATTATATCACACTACAATAGGATCTTATGACCCATTTAAGACACTAACCAGGACCATGTACTTAGTAGTATGTTTAGCAACAATTTGTAAGTTAAATCCATAAAGCATGTCATCCAGAGAGTGGGTAAGTGAGTTGTATCACAAAACTATTATCTAGTAGTATCTATACACTTATTAATTTCTTATTAATCAAGGGGCTAACCCTGGCATTGCTTGGGTCGAATGTCAGAGCACTACCGAGAGCTTCAAATGCCTTCTTGGTATCACCCAACTAGACAATGATCCATCATAATATACAAAACAGAGAGACAGCAGAGTCTCACCTCAAGATGTAAGAGTCCCAGAGTAGTGAGGAGATCTGGAGAATCTGGATTGTGTCTGAATAGAGAAAATGAAACCAGATGTGTGTACAACTCTTTTATATACATACTACTCATTGGACTAAACTGCCATGATGTATGTAGTGTAAGATGAAAGCTTTGGGTCATGGGAGGCACATGCAACACCACTTCCCAGGTATTATATAGCTTCCATACAATGAATGCATATGCATATTATTATGGCAAGCAGGGACTGCACGTTTGTACTCTCTTATTGGATTCCTCACTGGTAATCTGAGTCACATTACACAGTTACATATGACGACTCACTGTACTGCAGTCTTGTAGACCTCCATAGCCTTCTCTAGGTGACCTCTAAGAAGATGTATCCTACCCAGCTGAACAAATGACTGACTCTGGGGGCTCAGATCAACCGCCTCACTCAGTTTCTCAACTGCCTACATACAAACCAGGATCTTAATCGCATAATATTTTCTAGATGGTGTTAAACCAACAAAGATATATAGGGGTGGTAGAGATATTACAACATATCACTTTGATAGTATATACAGAGAGCATGCTCTAGGTGTGGCTATTCCATTGAAACATTAGAATGAGGAAACTAAAAACATTTGAGTAGAGTATAATATGTACATCACAGTTTAGAGACATCATCTTAGCTAGAATACCTTCCCCTACAGTATGAGATGATAAGATTACTATAGAGGAATGTAGTACCACGTAAGCGCTTGCAACAATAAGGTTACTATAGCATAGCTGACCTGGTCATAGTCCTTCAGATAGATACAGCATACTCCCATATTGTGAAGTATTTCCTATAACAACAGTATGGAGTCAATTGACATCATGTGAGATCATGTGATCCTCACCCATTCTTTGGGAGTGAGAGTGAGTGCTTCACCATAGGTTTCTAATGCAGCCTTGTGTCTACCTAGGAGAAACCTTGGATCAGAGTGGTATAGGGGTGCAAAGAAAGAAGAAGGGAAAGGGACGGGAAATGAGAAAAAGGAAAAATAGAGAAAGAAAGAGGTAGTGAAAACGAGTGAGAGAAGGGGGAGAGAGAAATGAGTTAAAACAGTGTGTAAGGTGTAGAGAAAATAATATATTAACAATAGTCACCCTTTGACCACTCTCATCAAAGAGTACCTCCAATCATAGAGGTAAGATACGTATGTAGTAACATGCAAAATTCATGGCATAAAACTCAGAATGTTGTCTGGTTACAATGCTCGGTTTTCTTGGTGGTAATGATACAGCATTCTTTACCAACAATATCTCAGTGATAGATATAGTATACTATTTACTAAAAGTAGGATTCACAATTTTTACTGATGAATTTGATATCAGTCTCATGTTCACAGATTATCGTAAAACATCATAAAGCAAACTGGCTTCAAACACACAGCAATTTCATTTGTTTGTGTTGCACCAAAGGTGTTCGAAACCACAACAGTGTGTGAATATTTGCAGATGCATTGTGTATAGAGGTACTGACACCCTGAGCACGCTCAAAGTGGAGTTCATATTTGTGGTCAGTTGTGGTGACAAAAACCACAACTGATTTCTGAACACTGCAGTATAAGAGGAGACCCTGCAGTGTCAGTGACATCGCTTCTCGGCTTACGAGCTAAGATCAAATTGAAAATTCTGTTCTTACCAGTGTAATATCTGGTATGCAGGCACTGCCTGCTTGATATTACAGAAATTTTTGAAATGTGGAGGAGTTAAAGAGAGCTTGCTCTCTCTCCTCCATGGGTTGCCCTGGTCTTGCACTGACCTCCAGGTGCAGCCTATCCCCTCCTGGGGAGATTTAAATATCAACATTTCGACTACAAGAGAAACAGTTACTTAACAGTGTATGCATGTATACAATAATTATATAGTATGACAAACAGTACGAATGAGTTTGTTTTTGAAGAACCACTGAGAATGCGTGTGTGGGATAGGGTGTTAGTATGGGATCCCAGGACGGTGAATGTATGACAAAAAAATCCTATCATATCCGATACCTTATCCTAATTCATCTAATGTGCCAAATCTATTGAGACTAATATCAAATTACTTTGATGTTGCATCACAGAGGCATACATTGTAGAAAAAGAATTTTCTGTATCGGCACTTCATGCTGTACAGTACCTAAGCAAGGGCGGCACAGCTTGAAAATCGTGCTGCGGCGAAATATTATATAGTATTATGCAATCTCATGGGTTTTACTCCAGCTCTTGCCTGAATATTGTTAGACAATGTCTGCATAGTTCTCGTCAATTATGGACAATGCACGCGAGATTAAAAACTAGAAAAAACGTGTTACGCTAGTGGACCGACTGACTGAGAATAAGGGCGTGGTGCCACATGTACAGCAACCACTTGCGCAATGTAAGAGCTCTAAGAAGACAGCAATTACATGCTTGCGCAGCAGTACGTGGTTTGAGCAGTGTTTCCGCGGTTGAGGAAGGCGTGGTTTGTAGTAGTCAAAAATAGTGGTACGGTGACGCCGTAGCGCAATGTAATGTGGTACAGCGATTGCCGTACCTGCCGCACCTTCTACGCCGCCTATGCTAAGCTCTGTCCATACCTACTTATATTCCATCAAGTCTATCTGATTGGCTAACAGTCATGTAAATCAGCTCTACCAAGAAAAAACCAAGCATTGCAACCAGACCCTTTCATGGGTAGTGTCAGAGAAAGAGAGTAGAATAAAGGAGGGAGAGGGCAGTATGAAAGACTTACATAGAGAGTACAAGAGAGAGTGTGTGAAAAAGATACATAAAGGTAAGGGAGGAGTGAGATAGTTACAGTGATCTAGCCACTTGTTTTACAGCTGCAGAATTATTTGGGTTGAGACTGACTGCTCTTTGAAATAATTGTAGAGAGTCTGATATCTCTCCCTCCTGTCTCTTTATCAGTCCTGTACACAGACAATCAATCATAACTCATAACATTCAATCACAAGGCATTTTCACTATCATATCCCAAAAATTCTATTAGCAATACTGAACCATTAGCAATGTAGCACAGCTAATAGTTGCCGACCATCTCGCTCTGTTCAATAATTAGCCTCAATAAGCGCATCTTTGAGGCATACCATCAAAGTGGCTATCACGGTCACCATTGTACAAAGGTGTGCTTGGGCTTCGTGGGCCCAATAGGCACAGGTGACGGAGCCCCCGCAAGTCAGACATGAGAATAGATGCAAAATATAATGTTGCTTAATAGGGATCTTACCCAGGACGTAGATGGCATATTCACACATGCCTTCCGTCTCCTGTAGCATCTCTCCTATCAGCACCTTGAATAACATATTACTTCATCATAATATGATAGCATAGATCTGACAATGTGATGGAGGTCAAATAGCAGTTTCAACAGAAGTATTAATATCACTTGTCTCAGATTGTTATTAGTTGCTGATGTACACACCTTGCATGTTTCAAAGTCCTTCCTGATATAGTGAAGGTGGATCAACCAGTTCTTCCTCTCGTGCACAGCTATACTGTAGGCTGCAGGAGTGGGTGGGTAGTCATGGTGATTTTCTTTATGGAGCGCACCAACAAACGTTTGACTCACGTCTTGTGCCGCGTACGATCCTTCCTTCCGTCATCTTGGTCCCGCTACTGGATGCATTGGACGAGATCTTTACTTCATCGGAAGAATCAGCCTCTCTCTCCTTCCCTGTGTCTACTAAATCGCTCATGTTTAGCTCTCGAACCACACACCCCCTGAGCTTCTCTGCACGGACTTAATAATGCGCATGCGCAAATTCCTGGATAAATTGACGACCCGAGAGAGAGGACACTCAGCAGAAAGAGTGGTCAACTGGATTTTAAGATTCTGTGCCAGAAATGGCCTTCAATAGTCCTCCGCCGCAGCAGCTGTTGGCTAGCAGTGTGCCGTCTGTTCAGGTGGAGCTCCACATCTCTTGCAAGAGGCTCAAGGACAAAGATCTCCTTTCCAAGTCAGATCCCATCGTTACCGTGCTAGTAAAGGATGGGAAAAGCGGCGCTTGGAACGAGGTTAGGCCTTACACTTTGCATCAATTGATACGAAATACCCAGTCACCTGTAACGTAGCTAGCTTGACTATTAATCTGTTGTTTTAGGGACGGATACGTGGTTCCTAGGCTTTTTAGCTATATACACACTTGTATATTACAGGATAATAACTTGCATACATAGCTACAATGTATTAGGGTTGGAATTGTAACAGTGTGTCAGTGTTTTGCTCCTCCTCCTACTCCTCCACTAGCACTCCCGTACTGAAAGAATAGAAAACTGTCTGGACCCTCAGTTCAGCACGGCCATCATGATGCAGTATCGTTTTGAAGAACTACAACAGTTAAAGTTTGCCGTGTACGACGTGGACAACGATTCTCCATCACTAGAAGATGATGATTTCCTGGGTCAGGTGGAGGCCACTCTGGGGAACATTGTCAGTGAGGGATCACTGACTCTGAAACTCCAGAAGAAGAATGAGAGTGGAGAAGGGAAGGGAGACCTGGGCACCATCACTGTGAGATCAATATACTCTCTTTACTTCCTGTCCTTTGTACTATGTACCATACTTACTACATCAGTTCCTATACAAAATTCATTGCTACTGTGGCCAAAATTTATTAACCCTCTGCGCATATGCACAGCGAGGGTTACAGTACTGCTCCTGTCTGTCTGTCTGTCTGTCTGTCTGTTTGTCATGGGATTAACTCACTCTGTGATGGTCCCTATGCTCTGATAACGTTATCACTGACTCAGCTGGTAAATGCCTTCTGAATAAACTGGATGGAATTTGCTGAAAATGCTCTGCTGCAGAGGTCGGCCCATAGTATGCATACAAACTGTCGGCCATTTTTACGCAGGGCATTACTACGTCCCAGTCCGTGCATGGTGTGTAATATCTCACATGTGTTACACGCATGCCCATTTGTGAATATATGTGCATGCTGCGACCTTTGCTTCTATATATAGTTTGAAAGCACTACGGCACTTACAAACTTTAGCTTCCCTGGTATTTGTTAGAGCCTCATGGCAGCAAGCAATGCAGTCCAGTGAGCAGCTGTACCTTCATGCTTGCGCCGAGGGTTTACACTTTAGTGCTTTGCATTCTATCATTAATGATATGCAACTCCCCAAGTTCTGCATTATGTGACTTATACACATGTACATTGGTAGCTCCAATCCACTATTAGAAATACAATTCACAATCTTCATTGTTTGAATTATGTGGTTAATTAGTGTGGAACTTTACTGAAGTTCAGCATCCCTATTACGTATAAAGACTGTACATACATTATCTTCACTTATATACATGATGAAATTAGTGTAGAAACAAACAACACAAGGCAAATGCACAAACCAATCAACTATGTCCAGGCCAATCCTTTTTAAAGAAAAGAACTGCCCTAGATGGGACTCGAACCCATGACACCCGGCATTCCGGGCCGAGTGCTCTACCAATTGAGCTACCAGGGGCAGTCCAAGAGATGTGGATATTCTTCCATCCTCACCCATACTAATTAACTCATCTCTTAGGACGATAGTTGTTGTATATGCATCAATCAGACGACCCTCGAATCACATGTGGTCATGGGTTTTAAGTTGAATCTTTATAAAACCACATCTCGTAATGATAGACTAAACTGAGTGTCTTGAAAGCAATAAATTCACAGTCTCTAATTTGAGCCTCTTTAGCGATAATAACATATCTAGCAATGTCATGTTATGACCTAAACTATCAGAAGTATCTCAGTTTCACTATATATCAATGTTGTACATGCTTGCATTAGATGACTCAGCAATGTTTTTATTAACTTCACTTACATGATGCCTTGAGCTCCTTGAATTTGTGGGGCTGACAGAATGGTAGGTTGTCAGATAGAATATAGCTCTCAATAGCTTTGATTACTAGGGGATCCCTCACATCCACCTACAATATTACCAACTCAATTTTTGTTATACTCAGTTTTTTGGGTGTGTATTATAAATACACTTTTTTGATACTGTACAATACATCATTGTTAAAAATACACAGATTCGTGCAGAAGAAGTCAGTCAAATTCAGTACATGTGTGACCTCAAGTTTTCTGCTGTTGGTCTGGACAAGAAAGTGAGTACAGTCCTTAAATACACACAGACAACATACACACTCTCGCACGCGTGCACACACAGACACACTATAGTCAGCCTAATTGTGTATGTGGACGGATTTGTTACAGACGGCTTTAAACTGGGCCAGACAGTCTTAAACTGGTCTGGCTGGATTTAAATTCGTCTGGACGGTTTTAAAATGGTCCATAGATTGCTAATTGGTCCCTAATATACATCTGACCTCTACCACCCACACTCTACATACAATAACATCTGTATGATAATATAAGTATGGTTGTTATTATTGGACAGGATTTCCTGGGTAAGAGTGATCCCTACCTAGAGTTTGCCAGGGAGAACTCTGATGGTACATACACTACCACTTACAGAACCCAGGTAGGAATGTGACATAAATTGTACACAGTAAGAATATTATCTATATTTTATGGGAATAGAAGGCATCCTGGGTCCCTTAAATACATGTACAGTGGAACCTCATTAAAGTGAACTCCAGGGGTATGGCTCAAAATGTTCACACAAACAGGAGTTTCACTTAAAGAGTAGCTATAGTATAGTGTATGCTTATAGAAGGAACTTTAGAGTTAGTTCATACTAAAGGAGTATGAGGTTCCACTGTATACTACATAGTGCCAAATTTTAGTGAATAGGCAAAAGTAAGAGTTTTTCAGATCAATAATAATAGCCGTAATACCTTACTTACAGAAAGGAAATTTCTTCATTATTTTCTTAGTCAGTCAGTGAAAACGTGAATATTATGAGCCTCAAAAATTTGACACTGTACAATGGATGTTAATAGTCAGTTGCCTGTGAGGGTGTCCACATTTATCCAAACAATTGACTGGTTATTTCAGGTGGTTAAACTATAAAGGGTAGGTGTTGGTCTTTTATATTTTGTGCTTTTCTTGGTGGTTCTAGTCCAGGAATATTGTATGGTCTAGCTTCTATAACCTATTCACAGGAAGTCAATGTACTTTCTGAAATCTTGGTTTCAAAGAAGCGTGGCTATAATTTACCATGACATAGTGGATTCCTAGTGTGGGCTAAGGAGGAAGTCCAAGAATGAATCATTCTAGCCACTATGTAATATGTTCAAGAATGGCATCTATATAGTCATGGAAGACATGAATTCTCCTTCTTTCGTACTAAGGATCCTTATTTCGTACTAACATCACACATGTACTTGCATGTAGCAATAGTTGATAAGGAAGTACATGCACGAATGAATCTACTGTGGTATGTATGTACCGTAGGTGGTCAAGAATACTCTGAATCCTCACTGGCCTCCTTTTGAGATCTCCAGTCAGGCTCTCTGCAGCAGTGAACTCCAGAGGAAAATCAAGGTTTGTTCTAAACATTGAGACCGCTCCCATATCTATGGGTTTCTACAATCATACTAAACCTTGGTTCTGAAATTTTCAGAGCATGAGGAACGATTTTATTTAATCTACATTTTAGACATACTCTAACCACATCCTACCCTACGTTCTGGTGTATATAGAATATATACAGTTGAACCTAGAGTGAGAGATCCTCTAAGAATATGGGCAACCTCTCTACAAATAACACTGTGTCTACCCTATTCAGTAATAAATTTGTGTATTATTATTTATCACTAATAAAGGACAACCTCTCTGTAAATGACACATCTAAATTCCATCCCAAGCTACTCTGTTTGAAAGTTTCATTATATGGTACTCTCCTCTTGATCTTAAAGTCAGCATACTTTATTACAGCTGAATTAGTGAGCTTAAGCTGTAACTTATCATATGGGGTGTGACTGTAATCAATATTCCCTCTGAAACAATAACAAAGATTCTACTAGACACCACACAAGTAGTTGACTGGAGCATGATAATAATACTTTCTCAATTTGTTTACAGACCAGAATGTAGTAGGGTAGGATGATGATGTCATAGTGATGTCATTGATAGAGGTACCAAGACACTCCTAGTGTGTTGGCTCTGATAGTGACACATCATAAAGGAAACCCCATTATAATATTAAGGAGTCTTTCAGTATAGCGCTTAGTAAGATTATAAGCTAACTCTCTTAAGTATAATGTACACACATCTTAGGATTTTGTTAACGAATGAGACCTTAACCTGCTAGCTGGTCACGTCGTTCCCGAATGATGGTCGACTTGTTTTATTAGCCTTGCATTGGCAATGGAAAGTTCAAAGGCTTATTTCAGGTCAGGGAAAGTTATAGCTAATTAGCTAAAATTAGACTAACAATGAAGGGGACCGTTAGCTCTGTGTATAATAATAAAATAGCAGCATTCTAATAATTTGTGGTGTATTTAACACATACGTATGCCATAGAAGTATGTACACTACTTAGACTCACACATCAAGTAGTGTCGTGTCCACAGTGTTTATATTAACATTATAATGTATGTATATAGACTCTCTGTCTGTATTGGTGTAGGTGACGTGCTATGACTGGGATAATGACGGTAGTCATGACCTGATCGGGATATTTTATATCACATTGAGTGATCTCATTGAAGCTCAGACCACAGGAACCAAGGTAAACCACTCCTCAACCTTTGAATCATACCTCAGAGTAGTGACCCTCTATAGAGACAGGGGGACACTGTAGTAAAAACTGACCGCTGTTGAAATGCTCCTCTTGATTCAAATCACACACAGTTTTTATAACATACTAAGTATATGTCCACAGTTAACATAGCATTCCATACTACTTATGTAGTTGCTGTTTACACAATCTTAATTTCAACAAACATTGAAAGATCTTCTACCAGCGTGAAGTGTACATTATAATAGCTAATAATGTCTTAACTGGTCAAACAGTTTAGTGGTGCTTCAACTGTGCATATTATGTTCAACTCTACTTAATAAGCAAAATGATCATACACCCCTTTCACATACACCATTATATCCACATGTGGGTAGAACTCTGTTCGCATGCACCTTAGGTAGTATATAAGTCAAAGGAAAGTGGGTTGAACCCAGGGTGTGAAACCAGGCTTGACCCAGTTTAGACACTCATGTGAACGGGACATTCCACATCCAACCCGGGTTCACCCTCTCTCATGTGAAAGGGGTGTTAATGTCTCTGAAATGGAGCAACTTCCAAATTAGAGCATCAATCCCCTCATACATACATTACATAAAAACCTTTGTTACCCTTATATTATAATCCCGGTTTAATGGTAATATCTTCTAATCAGATAACATAGTAAATGATTCTGATTCTGATAATGGTGAGGAGCTATTCCTTGAAACAAATTATCTGCCTCACTACTAGTAGAATTCCCACTATAGTTCCTACATTACGCTAAAATTCCTCAAATTGATTATTCTCTGTCAGGGCGGGAACATTAGCCTCAATTTCAGTAGTGAGTTAACTTTCTATCTAATTGACCTGTGTCCACTGATCAAATATCATACATATTTCTTCAGCTTCAGTGGGAGTGTATTAATCCCAAGAAACAGTCAAAGAAGAAATACAAAAACTCTGGAACTGTGAAACTCGATTCTGCCAAGGTGAGCAAACAGAATTAAAGCCCAGTGGAGGGAGGAGGGGTTGTACAATGTTCAGTGGCATAGTGGAGCATTTTGAACTAGGCTTCATACTCGTTTTACAAAGGCATTACCACATGTAATGCAAAATCCTTTTCATGATAATTCTAATGCTAGATGATGCCATATTGTTTAACAAACCTCTGCAGATTGTGCGAGCTTACTCATTCCTGGATTACATCATGGGAGGATGTCAGATCAACTTCACTGTGGGAATTGATTTCACTGGTAGCAATGGGAACCCTCGTGATCCCAACTCTCTTCATTACATTGACCCTAACCAGCCCAATCAGTACACCACTGCTCTCATATCTGTAGGAGAAATCTGTCAAGATTATGACAGGTATGATCAATATGTGACTGTTGAATAGAGGATGGCCTGTCTTAAGATGACACGGCCCACATTGCACTAGTCTTTGTGCATAATCTGCCTAGTCAACCTTATGCTGGCATCTCCCTAGCATTAGGTGTCTAAGGGAAGAATACCTCAAACAAGTACATGTTTTCTATTCTATTGTTTCAGTGACAAGTTGTTCCCTGCTCTTGGATTTGGAGCAAAAATTGGTACCCAGGTAAAATGTACTCACACACATACATGTACTTATATTGTGTACAAGGTGTTATAATACTAACCACAAAGGGAACATTCGTGCTGCCCACTTTACACTCAACCACAATGTTAACATGTGTCTCATTGACCATAGACACTGTAGAAGAATTCACTGTACTATATATGTATGTTAGCACAGGGAAGCATAAGTTATGAGTAGTGTACTGTGAAGTCTGATATACATACTATACAGCAATGTGATTTGTGTTTAACAACAAAGTTCGTTTTTCTGTGGAAAGTCTTAGCATTTACAGTAGTCGAACAGTTTATGCCCTCCGGGATATAATGCTGCACCTTTTGTGTGTGTGTTGCATAGTATTGTGGTCCACCTTAACTATGGTCTCCGCTCACAAGGAATAAATTTCCAATATGGCAGAATAAAATGTTGGTAGAGTTTGCTCATTAAATTATGCAGAGTTTAAATGTTTATGGATAACGTATGAGTATGTATTCTCACTTAAAACATTTCCACTGTATAGTATGGAAACTTAGTGCTCTTGAACCCAAGCATGAAGAAATTAGCCTAACAGTGAGTGTCATATCTCATCTCTCTCAGGTATCACATGAGTTTGCTCTGAATGGAAATCCTCAGAATCCCTATTGTGCCGGGATACCAGGAGTGGTACAGGCCTACCACTCTGCCCTGCAGTCTGTTGACCTGTGGGGACCAACAAACTTTGCCCCCATCATTAATCACGTAGCGAGATTTGCCGACCAGGCTGTAAAGGAGGGAAAGAATCAGGTATGCTATGTTATGTGTTTTAGGATTAAGTGATTATTGAAACATAGAGTTTATATATAATTATATGTTATTGATGTTTTTAATGTACTTTCTAGCAACTCTCCTCCTTAATGTATTGAAGGTAGTAGTTGTACAGTAATTTTGTTAGTCTAAGTTATATATATACATTATATGTAGATGGAGAATTAAATAAAAATATTCTATACTATTCCTAATAGCAATACTATATTCTACTGATGTTGACCGATGGAGTAATCTCTGACATGACAGACACCATGATGGCTATCATTAGAGCCTCTCGTCTCCCCATGTCAATCATCATTGTTGGAGTGGGCGGAGCCGACTTCTCTGCCATGGACAAACTTGATTCTGATGATGGATTGTATGCTAATGTCTTTATATGCTTACACGCCAATTACAAACTTTGAAGAAGGAAAAACCTGTTAAAGGCTCTCCTTTTTATACTGTAGAGAGACGTTCTAAGTGCATAAGAAGTCACTGTTTATGCATTGTGTACCTGCAATACACACGATAGTAATGTTGATGAGCTACGCCCACTTTTTGAGAGGCTGGAGACACGGCCTACTAGAGACCCCTCTAACAGCTATAGAATTCTTACAGTGCAGTACTAAGCCTTGTTATATTATGGAATGTAGCGAAATGTCATGAATTATTGTGAGTTGTAACTGATAGAAAATGAGACAGGTCAGACGTTTAAACATGGCATAAGTATTTTTACACTGATACATGTACAATTGTACTATTACTATTAAGTAGTGAGTCAGTGACATTATGTGTAGGTTGCGGTGTGGTTCAGAGGTTGCTGAGAGAGACATTGTTCAATTTGTGCCTTTCAGAGAATACAAACAGGTATGTATGTACAAACAATGAACCTCTCTATAATACCCGTAGATTGTAATGATGTTAGCATGGCTCGAAACAAAATAATTAAAAACCGCTCTAAAGGGCCTGACAGGCAGGCTGTAATTAGAAACGAGGTGTTTATTGGAGGGTGGCGACAATAAAGCTTAGACATGTGCTGCTAGCGGCGACTATTCAAGGGCAATGTTTACCCAAGGGCTGCATTTAATCGAGGAATATGAAGTGTACAATGTAATATTATGAACTACACGTATATGTACCTATAATGCATAACAAAGGAGCATGGATGAGAATTTACTGTTATAATTTGAATTACTTAATCATGGGAAATTATGATGATTTAGCCCCTTTAAGCATATTACTATTTTCGCTCACACGAATGGTCAAACATCTCTCCATCCTGCCTATCTTTTGCACTAGCGGGTTTATTAAAGTGTTATTGCTGGTTATTGCATGGGTCTTGTACTATATCTCCAGCAAAGTCGTGGAGCACTAGCTGCAGCAGTTCTGGCAGAGGTTCCTCAACAGTTGACTGAATACATGAGGAAGCGAGGAATAAAGCCACTAAATGTTTCAAAATAACTAATGACACATTACTATACAATGTTACTATTTTTATACTGTGTGATGTACATAGTCATTCTTTGCTGTTTTTATTCATTTTTTTCTAAACGACATTACATTTATACAGCTTTTATGATCTATAAACTATTTGCTATCATAATGATTATACAAACTCAACATTGTAGCAGGCAGGAAAAGAACGTTTCTCATCAATAGTGACAGTGTTTTGGGATTCTAATAAACTAGATAACGTGATTGTGATACATTCTTAAGGAGGGTTCCAACCCAAAAATAAACAAAATGTATTAAAAATTAATATTGTTCTTTTGAAAAGCTTTTAAGGGGAAATAAAGTTATGCCTCAAAATCTGGGCTTGAACCAGGGAGAGGTTTATCTCCAAAACCATACACACTGTGGCTAAGCCACGTTTTACCCACTTGGAGTGGTATGTGAGGACTGCATTGTAACTGGTTAGAGGTCCACAGGTAGTTCTAGTGATTTTTAAGAATATTCAAAGAGCAATTGGAAATGTCAGTTTGATGGTTTTAGTCAATAAAAAAATGAAACACTATACTAGGCTCCATTATAGTTACAATACATTCCTCATTATTATAACATTCTAAGTGGGTATAAAGTGGCTTAGCCACCGTGTGTGTGGTTTTGGAGATAAACAACCTGTCCTGTCTGTGGAATGTTCCATTTTCATGATAATTGGTCATGAAATCCAAAAAAAATTATTCCGCATTATAATCAATCATTTATTATAAAACTCAAAAATTATAACGGTCAAAAAATGGATACTTCTTCATGTTCCTCATCAAGACTGATAGTGTGTTGGGATTCCAGTGAACTAGATGACGTGATTCTGATACATTCTTAAATGTCTTGTCTGCACACATCTGTAGGTAGTCTTGAGAACATTCCAAATCTAGATATTCACAAATTCTTGAGATGGTCTTGACTGGATCATTGACAAGATCCTCGCAGTGTATCTCTAATGGTGACAGACCAACATCAGGAATCATCCTCACAATAGCATCAGCTAGTTGTAATACAGATATCATGGCACTCCTCAGAATATGCTGGTCATCAAATCTGTTTGTACGAGTGGCATTGAGCTTTATATTCCGATTACTTGAACCTCTGTAGAGCGCTGTTGTTGCTGCCATGTCGAAAGGGTTACGAACAACTTGCAACACCTTTATGGGCACCTTTACTGTGGTGTTCAGTGTGTTGTAGAAATATGTGAACTCGCGCTTGCTCTTGTGATACATTCTGGTGGCATCTCCACCGCATTTATCCCCTATCACTCTTAGAGTTGTAAACCTGCCCTGCCAAGAGTTCTCAATGTTGAGATTGTATCCCTTGTCGCTCTGGTTAGTGGTGCGCCAGCCATTCATGGCACTCATATAACTGTTCTTGTAGAGCTGGTCAAAAAGAAGCTGTCTCTTTCTCAGTTCTCTGTTTTCTTTCAGTTTACTGAAGAGATAGTATTCGTGAGCCACTATCACATTTGGGTGAGCATCTAGCATACTACCTATGATACTGTGACAACTCCGGGGCCAGCCAATGAAAATTAGAAATATTTTAATGTCGTCTCGGTCATCCTTGCCAAGGGGTTTCCAATCTGGAACATCTTTATCGGGAACAATTTCTCTCCTACTGTTTTTGATCATCTGGTTGTGATTGTGCATCATCTCTGCCGGACCATTGTGTTGTGGGGAGGGGTTTGTAGCTAAGGGACTGAGGGAAGTGAAAATTGCATTTATGATGTACATAATTATCGTTATTATTAAGCAGCCTGTTATGCATAATATCTGTATTCCAGTGTGGCAGCTGTAGCTAGGAACAACTGCTACAAGTTGTGTTCTCTGGGAAATTAGCTTAATGTTCTCTACATGTATGCAGACACTCTAATGCTCTTGTTACATTGCTAACACACACATGCTCTATTGAAGAGTTGAAAGCAAGGAGGAGTGTACTACATGACAAGGCCAGTGTCTCTTCATTTCAATGCAATAGCTATGCTCTATGGCACCAACGCCGCACACATATTTAGCAGATCTTCTTGAGTAAGCCATCATTCTACACTATGTAAATCTATGGTGGAACCCTGCTTAATGGACACCCCTTGTTAGTGGACATCTTGATATATATAGCCGACAAATTTCTGAGTCCCAACTTACTACAGATTGATACATTCGTAACCCCTCCAGAATGGACTCCCCATGCTATATATAACAAACAAAATCCTGGACCCAAGTTGTCCACAAAGAGGTTCCACTGCATGCCAAATGTAATTCTCTTGAGTGTAATTGTCCTTGTCAAACAATTTAGAACTTTACTATGCATGAATGTAGACTTCACTCCTATAATAACTAGCTATGTCACCATATAATGAGAAAATGGATACCATTTGTATAGCCACATCTCTTCTCTACATTCTCAAAAATATGATACAGCTACAGTTCAACACCTCTCTACAGTGGAGCATCCAAGGAGAGGACAATACTCTCCTGTACTCTCCTCAGAGGCTGTCCTCTTTCAGAGACACTTAACTATGAGGGAGGTTCAAATGGGGACAGTAACAATGTCCTCCCTTCGGAAGACGTCCTCTCTACGAAGGGTGCTTTATCAGAGGTTTCACTGTATGTTTAGTGGACACCTCGATATAGCGGACAAATTTCTGTGTCCCTAACTATACATCATTATGACTTAACCTCTAAAGAATAGACACCTTACTACAATGGACAATTAATATTCTTGCCCCAAGTTGTCCATTATAGAGAGGTTCCACTGTAGCTATATACCAGTTGTCAAATAATGAACTCCTATTTAAGTAAATATTCTGGTTTTCTTTTGAATATCAACAGTAACCAAAGGCATTAGTGTTATCAGAATTCCTCCCGACTTTTACTGAGCTGTGAGAAGTTTCGTTGTGTCTGACATGTGACTAGGAATGGACTTCATTTTCCAAGAATTGCAGACCTTCAGTTTTTCACTACTTTGCCTACATGCTCAAAAATAATATATCGACGGAATTCATCCCATTCTCTCTTATACACATATTATTCTTTGTATTATATAGTTCAAAATCAAGTATCGATCTGTAAATGCACTTACCGCAGTTGGTTGCGTGGTTCAATGACTATTCGAAACTGGTGGTAGAGACAGAGAGTTATAACAGTTAAAATCAGTAATCCTGCTAATTTGTACCATCTTCCTATCACCATCTCGCACCCGAGATGAGAGTATCTATAGCTTAGATCACTGCACTACTGTCATTATTAGCTCGCGGACACGCATGCGCAATTAGTTTGCGCTCTCGATTGTCCCCTCTTTGAGACGGGGCGCGTGTGCGCACAACAGGACATCACGTGATCAATACGCCCTACCCTTGCGCATGCGCACCAAGAGCTAATAAGGTTGAGTTTTTCCGCAACCACAATAATTCAAAAAGTATATATGAACAAGATATCAAGCTAAAACGTCGCATGTAGGTGGAGCTAGTTTCATCCAAAATAGAACCTCATCATAGTGAGGTGATTGTGAACTACATACATTGTTTACCAAAAAACAACTCCAAAACCAACAAAACCAACCCTTACGGAAACTCAGCATACAGAAAGTGTTTCCTGTTATTATTATTATTATTATCATTATTATTATTATTATTATTATTATTATTA
>JAODVQ020081307.1:0-35837 GCA_025400075.2 Phenganax stokvisi
CGGAGAAGAGGCGAAGAGCGACAATATCGGAGAAGGTCGTGACGAGGATAGGTCGCTGATCCACCAGTCTGAATCTCTCAATATAGCAGTTTCGCGAGCTTCTCTTTTATCACCGACAGCTCGCAGGAAACAACCATTAGCACTTTTGCAACCACATGGCGAAACGACCATTGCGCATGCCTACAAGCAAACTCGAAATTATAATAACTTCTGATGGTATTAGGACCATGTCACTATAATAATTATTTTAAACATACACTGTTTTCTTATAATTAGAACTTATACATTATTGTGATAGTTACTTCATACTATAGAACTGGATTAACTACCTATGATTAAAAGTTCTATAATAGCATTCTTACTTTTATGAAGCCTTCTAACTCATTAATAATATGGGCATATATACATGCCACAGAATGTGTGCACACATGATTATGTGATAGGAATAATTATGAACAAAGATCCTGATCCTCGACCTCTTCGTTGGAACATTGCTGTGAGGGAGAATGTATTTGAAATGAAGAGGAAACTTGGAGACAATTAACAGGAGAAGGTGGAGGAGGAGAACTTCCAACACAATCCAAATCAGGAAAAGTAATTGGTGGTTGATTAGAAGTAGAAAATGCAGTCATTTGTTGGGCTAAACTAGAAACATCCATTTCACAATCTTCCTTATCTTCTCTCCTGACTATATTATAATACATGACCTATATTGATGATGATTATAATAATGCTATATACAGTCTTATGAATTTTTTGATGCACTCACGTCAACCTTAGAGCTCCATTATTCTATATAGTGCCCACATTGAAGTGCACTTGTTATTTTCCCTATGAGCAACCAAATTTATTCACATGTGTGTTTGCCTATACACAGTTCCTGGGAGCTGAGAGGCTACATATATAGCACCTTGAGGGGAATTAGGAACTTATAGGTGAATTATGTCATGAGATAAAAATGACTGACAATAAAAGACACACAAAGTTTCATAGACACTCAGTGCTAGACGTAAGTTGAAAGGTCAGGGTCAGGACTGCTGGAATCTGCTGTAAAGTCTACATGGATACTGAGTGTCTCCACTCCATTCTGTTGCTGCTGCTGTTGTGCTGTGTGAGGATACTGTTCCTTAGCTGCTCTGGTCAGTACTGATATGTTTTGAAGTTTGACAGGTTGTGGGAGTCTCAATCTTGCTTTTACCATGTCTCCTAACATTGCCTGTGGAAATAAATTACATGTCACTTGTCTAATAACACCCTCCTCTCACCTGAAGTTCCAGAATAACTTCATCTTCATTGTACTTCTGATGGAAGAGACCCTGCAAATGAATTCTAATCCCGTCCTCTTTTTGACGAAGAATAGCTCCTGTAAAAATAGTGTCAATAACACTATTATAGATATGTGGCATAATTTACGTGAGTTCATCCTGAGAAGTACGATGGAAAGTGCCATGAGCGTTCCTTCTCCTCGAAACAACATTATATCCCACACTCTAAGAACTAACTGGAATGGTAGCTATAGCAACAGAGACACATAACAATAGAAGAATAGTTTGATTTTAACTAACTTACAGCATCCAAAAATAGTTTTACAAACCATGACGTAGCATAATCAGGAGCTGCTACAAACTGTGCATCCTATAAAAGTATTATAGAGTCATACAATACTATGATTGTCTAACACTCCTTCTGACCATGTGTCTGTGTAGTTTTGGCATGAACCTCTTTCTGAGTGTTGTGTGGAAATCACAGAGGGCCAGTAATTTCGGTAGGCCAGGAATTAGCATTCCATGCATTGCAAACTTTGGGTCACCAATGAAAATGACCAATGCCCAAAAGGCATCCTAACACATTAAGAAACACATCATCATAATAACATACACAACTTATAATACATAAAAAGTACAAACTCTATTATATATACCACCACACAATCTAGAAGGGGTGTGGCTTCAGAAACCTTACCATCAATGATAATAGTGTCATTCCCTGAGACCTACCCTTCACATGGACTGGAACTGGGGAAAGGATTGTTATTTTCTTGGTCTGGTATCTCAGATTTGAGATTTCAAATCAGACTACAGATCAGTCAAATAAGGTCACATGAATCAGCAGTCCATGATTGTTCATGGATCAGGTCACCAGTTACGTGCACAGCAGTAAAACAAATATTACTGATGTATACCGAGAAAAGCTTACATAAGACACCAGCCCTTGTGCGTGGAATGGCTAGGTGTGAGTCCAATCAACAAAAGAGTAGAAAAGGCTCCCACAACCCCAAATAAACACGTCAATCTAGTATAACTGTACTCACCTCTTCATTGAGGTACATCAGAAGAACAGCTGCAATGCTGCTCATGCCCTGACAGTATCCTAGTGTCTGTATAAGAAAATAAATACCACTATACCTAATGAAGGAGACTCACTGGATTATACATGGAGTAAGCCACCAGAACATGAAACAGTGCTTGCTGTCTAATGAGAATAAAAACCGAAAGTAAGCCAAACTCTTTAATTCCAAATTTCATACTTGATTCCATAGCGATCCTTGTACATTATGTTATCTCTGAATGTTCTCAAAACGTCAATGTCAATTTGTTTTATATCTGGTGATCTCCGTCGTCCGATTTCTTTCATTAACTATTATAAAAATATTATCTTTCAACTAATGCTATGAAGCAGTGTTGAACTGTACCTGATATATGCCCTCTTCCTTGACTCCAGTTATACCCATAACATGTCTCCACACACTACCTCTTACAGAGTTTGGTATTCCTTTGTTTAGCCGCCGGTACAGCTTGTCAGAGTCTACATACTTTCTCCACTGACTAGTCATCTTTGCCCACTTTACAGACCTCTCCCTTTCTATCTGCAACACCTAATACACCACTGCTATTAGTCTTCCATACTGTGTTAGTTTATTAAATACCTTCTCGGGTACCTGGACCTCAGGCAAAGGTCTGGTGCTGGAACAATATCAAACAATTAAAGATTGTTACATATAAGGTATGTCCTCAGTTACCACTTACTGCATGAACCCATATCTATCTGTTGACTTGTACACTGAACAGTCAGGGTCCTCCCAATCCTCTATAACTGCTCCCTCTTCTCGTCCCTTATTAGATGGTACCATTACCATGACAACAGTTACTAAGGTAGGAATACTGTGCTAACCAGATCGTATTTGGCCACAATTGTGGCTCTCTCTTCATCAGTTGTGTGATTTGACATTAGTCTATGGAACATACAGAGACATACAGTGATTGTTATTGGTTTAAGACTACTCATGACAGATTTTTAGAGCAGCAGAAATAGCTGTTTACTTGCACCTAGAATAATTCCCAAATCATAACATTGACTTTCAACACAGCACAGCTACCACAACACTAAGACGCACTAAGACAGACACCTCAAATGACTGGGCAACAAGGCTGGTCTGTACTTCCTGAAAGGTGCTCCGCTTCCCGTACTTTGTATCTACAAACCTTACGAGTCAATAATGTGCTGAATTTGGCATTATTTCCTTAGCAACCACTACCTAAACAGACTACGACGATCCCAGAGATGACTAATTGGTTCGATATTAATCTGCTCATTCATTTTTATCATCGTAAACTCATACATTATTACTGTTCTTATCCACCAAGTATCGACTACAACACTCACCTTTCGATGCAGAGATCACGGACTTCTTTTCACGCAGGTTTAATCTCTGTCGGACTGTATCCATATACTTAATGAGCAACGTCGCTGTCTTAATTGATCTATTTCGACTTCAATCCCCAGTCTACACAACCTCAGGTCCTCAGAATAACGAGAAGAGCTCGATCCTCCAGTGTCGACTCACCCGACACCTCTACCCAACAAAAACGGATCACCTCGACCAGAGCCACGCCCCAATACTGTAACGTGTGGGCGTGGCTAATGAATAACTCGCAAAGTCACGTACGGTGTACACACACACACACGCAAGGAGATGAGATATTATTATAATGAAGGAGAAGGGGCTGGTGAAGAACAGTAAGACATTCAGTCAGAGCATGAGCTGCCTCTCTGGTTGAAGCTGCCATTTCTCTAAGCTGGTGTTCATGTTTTCTGATGGTACTAAGAGAAGTAAAGTAGTAGTAGTAGTAATAATAAAGTGCTAATTGAAAATCATACCAATGAGTAGCAGGTACTAATCTGCAGAGGTTTCTCAACACCAAACCTGCTGTAACACGAACTGCCTTGGTTAATGGAGACTCAACCTCATTCTGTGAATATTATTAAATTGTCTATCTCTCCTCACAGTTTAGTAGTATTAAAAGACTGACTTGAAATGGAGGGCAGTGTTTCAGACGAGATAGAGTGACAGCAATTGAAGGAGGTGAAGGTTTAGGACTGGAACTACAATGATGTGTCTAGTGAAGCACAAATAGTAATATAGAACAATGCTATAAGATGTTAGTTTACTTGAAGATGTCTGATCAAGGATGGTATTGGTCTAACAGGAACAGAACTACAACCTGCCCACTGACAGACAGACTGAGATTTTGATGGAAGATGAGAAATGTGACAGCTAATGACATGATGAAATAGGTCGTTCCATGAGTACCTCATACTAAACCACCAGAACACAATGGGGATCACATGACTATCACATGACTTACCTCATACAGTTGTTCCATAAACAGATTGGCCTAACTGAATGATTATTGTCTTCTAGTTTATTGATAACTCTGCTTGTTGGATTGGTTACCATATCATCATCATGTTCTTTACTATTCCATTTCATTTTCTTATTTTCAGGAATACAATTGCTAGTTCTGTCATCATCCACAAGTGTTCTTTTCCTTCCTTCAGTCAATCCATCAAAACTACTCTTATCATGAGGTGCATTAACTACTGATGTTGAACCTTGGGACCCACTGACTCTAGTAGAACTACTCAATGGTAGCTGACTTGCCGTAAAATGAGTAACTTCTGTTACATCATTTTTATTGTGAATGAAATCATTCTTAACTCCAGAGGAAGGCAATTTATTTGATAATCGGACTGATTGTACAGGAGTAGAGGTGGAGTTTGTTGTCATGGATACTGGGACAGAGGGGGTGTGGTTTGAAGATGACTTTGCTATTCTCCTTAGACCAGTAATAAAATGGATTACTTTCTTAGCAGAAGTTCTGACTTCACGAGTCTGAGATGATGGAAACACACATCTACAGAGGAATATCATAACACTATTAAATCAATACATTACTAATGACTATTGGTCTTACTTCAAAATAGAGAGGAACTCGGTATTATTAAGAAATGTCTTGTTTCCTACTGAAGAACAATGAAGTATATACTGAGCATACATATCTACCAATAGAACCAAATGATTCATTGCATCAACTTCATATGACTGTTTCAACCTATGCAGTATTCATGTAAATAATAATGATAACAGACACCTATCATTATTATTGTTTACCATTCTCTTGCTAATTGCTCACTACCAGAATCAGGTGATGAAGAGGTAGTGGAGGATAAAATGGAGTGAAGACTGTTCCCTACTGTCATAATCAAAGGCTTACTTCTTAAACCTGGCTCTCCTAATTTGGTACTAGCTATTGCTGCCTTAGATCCTTCTCTTAATGAAGTGGGTGTGGCTATGTTTTTAGATTTGGTCTGAAGATCAGCGAGATAGTTTGCAAGACTGGTAGAGTCTCCGACAAAAAACAATTTGATGCCATCCAGAGAGTGAGGGGAGAGTTGTTCAATACGAAATGACAGTAGCCACACCAAGACATCGATAAGACCATGAATAGTTGCAATTCTGTGTGCAATATCTGTTGAAGTGAGAGTGAGGCAATAAAGAGAATCCAGTGCAATCATTATCAACTCTGGGTCGGGTAGTAATAGAGACTGATACAATCTGGCATACACAGCAGATGGAGAAGACAGCAGTAGACTAACATTACATTGATTGTTAGACAACTTGCCAAACACCTCCATTCCTAATAATAGAATGAACCTAATGAATTGGAGGTAGTGAAGAAGACAGCCAACCTCTCTTGACGTCATATCTATCACTTGACAATACACTATGGTAGACTGATGTAAAGAGTGTTCCATCAGTTGACCACACCCCCTCATTATCATCATAGCTAAGCTGTAACTGGTGGTGGATGTCATACACAGTGTATAATGTCAGAGGTAGGAATTGAACTTACATAAGGTGCAAGGTTTGCTAGACAGTCAAGAGCAGGCACACGGACTGAGGGAGAATGACAAGACATGGCCAGAACAAGAAATCTGGGAAAATGGTTACTCTTTGGTGAACATGTGCAGTGAGGGTTACCTTCTAACACTATAATGTTTAGACAAGTCCTCAGCTACTGTTGCAGTAGTAGAGAGATTGTAGAGTACAGTAGCTACTTCAGCTACTCTGTAACTTTCAACTCTCCCTCCCTTCTCCTCCTCCTCAACCTCCACTTCCTCACTATTCTCACGATGATGTCCAATATAAGCACTGCTGAGGCAGTCACAGATTTCTGAAAATAGAAAACTATAATTATTAGTCATCATCAATGAAGATACTTACGACCCCTGGTAGGAACTTTGAGTACTGTTGAAAATATCCATTCTGGTACTGTCATCTCCCAGTACTGAACACAAACTACTGTTATAATCTCTTCTCTAAATTTTTAACTCACTGCAAAGAAATCTAGTTTTCCTAGAGGCGACCATGTTTCATTATACATCAACTCTAGCCCTGGATCACCTGTTTAGAGGAGAATAATAAGAATAGACTGATATTAATAAACATTTACCATCAGTAAAGACACCAACATGAGCTAACATGATATCCAGTAATGATGGAATCTGCAAAGAAACATTACAATAGAAGACGAGAATTAGGTTAGAGCATACTTTCTGTAGAGAGAGGGAGTTAGAGTGAGAGAGAATGAGAATAATGTTGAATGCAAAGTCAACTTCATTTGGTAAACCACTCAGTAGTGAACATGTCAACCTGCTCATAGCTACATCAGTATCTAATAGAGAAGGAAGAGGAACCTAGGACCTAGTAAAATATAGTATTACCAGTAAGCGGTGCTATAGTAGGAAATGTATTTCTGATCAGAGGGACGGGTTTTGGTAGTGGTGGCATGATAGGTAAAGATGGTAGAGGAGAAGAAGAATGAGTTGATATGTCATAATCCACAGAAATTCCATTTTCAGAAGCTTCAAAGTGTTCCAATAACCTATTATGAAGAGCACAGTCACAACTGACAATACACAATAGTTATTACTTGATGAAATGGTTACGGATGGCATATGAAGCACTAGTAACAGTAGAAGGTAAATTGAATGTTCTTGCAACCTCTCCCCACATTCTGACTCTAGTTACCTAGAGATTCAGTATATAATATCATAATCCAACACTAGAACACAAACCTTTTCTGATCCACCCCTTTTTTGAACCTCATGGTAGAGATGATATATATCCAACTCTCTGCCACCTAACATAGGTAATCTTTTCAATGGTGTCCTGTGCACAGAGACAGAGAGAGAAGTATTATTATCCGCTCTCTCCTGACGTCACTACGTGCACGCGATGATGCGACGCTATAAAATGCGCGCAACTGCTCTGCAAAAATCATTTCGTATCCATGCAGTTCTTCCTCCTTCTAACTCTCTCCCCTCACCCGCGTCGCTCGTGGAAACGGAACACTCTGTCAACGAATTCAACTCGTTTACTTCTCTGTTCCTCTGCCTCACACTCTTCTCCTTCCATATCCGCCAGCTACCAGAAAATTTCCCAGTTGGCCTAAAAGCGAAGATTATTTAGGTAGAAGAGATTTTTTTGCGGGGAGAGGGATTTCAGCTAAGTGGTGGTCGCGGCCCGCCATTTACACTCTCGGTGAGAAAAAATGGCTGCCACGTTGAGCCGGCCAAGAGCGCGCGCCGTCATTTCGCGCACGCGCAATGCACCAGACGATGCAGCGCATGCGCATTGGAACGCCAACTATAAAAACAGCTATAATAATACTACACGTACATACGAGTAGTCATACGAAGAGTTTCATATGTTAGAATATGGGTTTTCAGTGGCAGTTGTAGGGTTGCAGTATTGAGGAGGTTCTGCAGCTTTGGAAGGGGGATCATTTACTGGCAAATTTGATGGAACTGCATAGGTGTCCAATGTTTCATAGACATGAGGATCAGAAATGGCAGCTGTGTACGTTGGATTATCAGTAGCCAACACATCCATTTCTTTGTCTGACATCTTTACTGCTGCACTCATTCCATTTCCAAATGGTTCACTTGGAGGTGGTAGAGCTGCTATTGTAATATATTAGTTCAGAGAATGCAATGATGTTAGCTCACTTGATGTTTGTTTCTGCTTACTGCGACAGTATAGAATAGCAACTACTATAGCAGTCATCACAATTAGGAGTAGAAGGACAGCAGGTACTGCTCCATAAATATATCTAGTGGTATTGCCTGACATACAAAGAGAATAGCTAACATTAAAAATAGTATTGATTAAGTGAGGGAAGGTCTACCATCAGATGATGAAGTAGTTGTTAAAGCTTCTGCAGAAAGAGGACTGAGACAATTGTAATCAGTGAATTGTGGAGGACAGAGACAGGAATAACCATTAAACTCTTCCTTACATGTCCCACCATTGTGACAAGGCTCTCCTTTACATGGAAACAGGTCAATCTCACAATTCTTACCCTGCCAATTGACAAGTAAACAAATTACGATAAGACTTTAGTTACATACAGAATAGCCACTACTGCAGTTACAAGAATAACTGTTAATTCCATCAATACATTGACCTCTTTTCTCATGGCATGGATTAGAGAGACACTCATTAAATTCAAACTCACACTCAGACCCATAGAAACCAGCAGCACATGTACAGTTATAAGAGGCAAAGAGATCCTAGCAGAGTGTGATAATGAATAAGAAAAACATTGCATTACTTCATACTGTGCAGTTAGCTCCATTCTGACATGGCTTAGAGAGGCACTCATCAATTTCACTTTCACAATTATCTCCTTCCCATCCAGTAACACAATCACACTTATAACCATTAATTTCATCCTTTTAGAAATAAATATAACTATAATAATAATAATAATAATAAAAAAACATTTCCTACCAAGCACAAGCCATTATTTTGGCATGGAACAGAGACACAATCATCAATATCTATTTGACACCTGTCTCCAGTCCATCCCACTTCGCATTGACATTCATATCCTCCCAGCAGGTCCTAATCATCAATAATAATTAATGTCTGACTCATTCTAATTATACTTACATTACATACTCCTCCATTTTCACAAGGATATGGAGTACAGTCGTCATAGTTACTATTACATATATCTCCATCATATCCACCAGTGCATAGGCATAAAAATCCATTCGGTTGATCCTGTAATATTTGCAATAAAATAAAAAAATAGAGAATGGAATACATACCACACACGTTCCATTGTTCAGACATGGATTTGACTGGCATTCATCACTATAGAGCATACACATGGAACACTTTTGATAAAATGATTCATTAGTAACTGTACATATCAATATGGCAGTATGTTCCTTCATATCCATCAGAACACTCACAATTGAATCCTCCAATCAGATCCTGCAGTGGTTACACCAATAATTACAACATGAGACTACATTGATAACATACGATGCATGTAGAGCCATTCACACATGGATTTGGATCACAATCATCAATCTCAATATCACATTTTGTCCCAGTATAACCTACTGGACAGTGACATAGATGTCCCCCCAATCCATCATTAGTGCATATTACTCCTTCAGAGCAAAGGTTTTGTCTTTGGCAAGGAATGAGGTCTAAAAAGGTATATAAGGAATATGTGCTTATTAGTCAAATCTTAAGAAAAACTATACCAATTTCACAATTAGATCCAGAATACCCAGTTCTACAAATGCACTCTCCTGGAATATTGCAATAGCCTCCAACTGTGGCTGTGTGAGGATAACATTAACATGAAGTCAGTATTAATAACTCACAACATCCAGCAGATGGTACACATTGCTGACACCCTTGTCCAGACCAGCCAGTCCTGCAGAGACACTGGCCAGGAGTATTACAATATCCTCCTCTACTGTTACAGTTACTGGCACATATTGCTATAAATCAAGCATTATTTAAAACAATATTATGTAAGGTTGTTGACTTACGAGATAAACAATTGTTGGAAGGGTTTGACCAGCCACTTCGACAGACTTTAGCTCCAGTTGAAGAATGACAAGTATAATGACCTCCATTGTCATCTCTTGCTACACAATATGTAGCACAATTACTTCCATAATAATTGGAGGAGCAAGTGAGCGAAAATGAGAGTGTGATGCGTGAATTTCCTCTCTGTCCCGAATATTCTGACTATATGAGAAATTACATAGAGATAAAGGAATGTGCTTGAGGAGCTAACAACTGGAATCCCAGCAAATGCTCACTATTTCCAAAGCAGTGAGAATACAATTTAACACAACAAGTGTAAATTCTAAACATGAGTTAAAACAAACCTCAGAGATGCTTTGTCCTGGAGAAATAGTCTTCTCTACATACACATCATCAACTAGGTCATCGGAATTGACACTGTCTTCATCATGAACTGCAACCAACAGTTGAAATCCACCCTGCAGTATAGGGAAATAAACATTACCAAGTGTTGTATGATACTACAAGGCACACCTTACATTGGCTAGGAATGAGGTCATAAGAAAGTGGCCTGACTTGGCAGCCTACACACCCACAACCTCCTACACATGTAATCTCTAATGTTTACTATAAAATCATCTCTTTAGCTATGTAGGGTTTCGTATTTTACTCTATTTAGCTATATCTGCATTTCCTAGTTACTCAACACATAAACAATCCAAAACCTATATGGCTTTAGATGATTTCCAGTTTCATGATAAACTTACTCTCCAGACATCTCCTCTGAATACCATGGGATTGGGCACTCCACTAGCTATCTGTGATGATCCAAACGAGAAACTATCATCTCCAATTTCTCCCGTAGAGTATGAACCGAGTGAACAACTATTCTCATTTCCATCACGACTAGTCCCACGGGCACGCATGCAGAACTTGAACCGATTATCACATTCACAATGTGCACACCACCACGGATCGCAGTTACTGCGTCTCGTCAATTCGCAGCATGTACCGTCAAATACTTTATGTCCACTATTCCAATAACGATGTGCTCGCACTCGTAACTCGTATGAACCATCTACTGCTGAAAGCTAATAATAACACAATTAATAATTGTGAATGAAACGTTAACAATCACGCTAGCTAGACTAAAAGAGGGAGTTGTTGATAAGTATTATTAGAGTCATACAATAATATGAGTAATAATACCAGTAGAAGAAAAGTCACGGTAGTAGTGAGACAAAAAAACAGAGAAGATACCGCCATCATGAGAACGATAAAAACGGATTAGAACTGAACACTAAACATTGCAATTTTGGGCGCGCCCGCCGCAGATTAATGCGCATGCGTGTTAGCCAAATATGCATTAATGTGCACAAATAATAATTATAGCAATAAAATTATCTCCTATGCATCATTCTAGTTTTGCCCGCTTCAAAGGTGGACACTCCTTTGTAGATAGGCTTACTCCATAATGTGGTGGTGGTATTGAGTCAGCAATGACTAGAGATGATCTCCCATCATGAGTAGATACATGGGGAACTCCTGGTAATGACTGTCTCATTAGTATATGAGATGATTGTTTAGCAATTAATCGTGGATCACGCAGTAAACTATCAGCCTCCTTAGTTTGATTGTTTAAAATAGTAATGAAATCATGAACTGGAACAAAGGAGGAGGTTTGAGCTGGAGCTGGCTTCTTTGGAGACTGTAATATTCCTTTAGTGAAAGTGTTGAGCTGGAGACTACCTCCTGACAGCTGTTTCACTGCCTGCAATTTCATATCATCACTATTCTCATTGGTTTGATCTTTCTTTGCAGTATCTATAAATGATGTTCCTTCATTCTCGAGAGAGTCTCCTAATCCACTGTCCTCCTGAGAGGAAGAGAATACATCATGTGATGATTGAGGTAGATGGCGAGGTGTTGAAGAATTGCAAGGTTTTGGTAACAGAGGCCTTTTTGACAGAGATAATTGCTGTTTCATGAAATCATGAAACAATGCAACTAGTACACAATGGTTAAGGAACATCAGTGACATTACAATTAGTACAGTAGAGAGTGATGACTAGCTACTAGTAGGATATCATTTGGAAAACGGTGAGAAAAGTTGGTCATCTCTGCCTCAAACTCTTTCAACTCTCTCAAAAGCTCCTCTCTAGAACAAACTGAAAGAATTAATTAATTAACGTCATTTATACAGTTTTCTCATACCTGGTTTAATAACTGACTTCATCTTAACTCCACCCACTTTCATCCTCAGGCTACACCCACCAGATGCACACTGAGATGAACTTTGACCTCCAAAAGAGAGACTTCTTCTAATACTGTTCCCTCCTCTAGTTCCTACTAATCTATTCCTAACAAGGTTATTGTCTGGTGGTTTACATGGAGTGCTAGGAGCTGAGTTGCTATCTGCTTTAATTAATAACTACAGCATACAAATAAAAGAGAGAAGGGCTGACCTTTGACCTCATATTCATCTAAATAAGGTCTAGATCCAAAAGAGCGATGTCTAACAAGAGGTTGTCCTCTGAGTTTATGAGTTTCACTCAATGATTTCCTCCTGCATATAGCTAGTATTAACCAATAGTATAATATATTAATGATACAATGGAGTATGTAGTGACTCACGAACTGCATCAATATCTTGCATGCTTGGTCCACACCAAATGTATCCTGGCATCTTACGATGACTGTTGATAGTAAATGTCTTTTTCCTTACCAAACCCAGTGAACTGAGTACATTAGCTATATCATACAATCTCCTAACTTTAGCTGTTGAAATACATTTAAAAAGTTAAATACTCAGATTATATCTAGCGAGAACTTTTTGAGTTAGAAGTGGAGCCATCATCTTCAGCCATTAGGACACTACCAGCCTTACTCAGTGTAACCTCTTGTTTCTAGTAATAGCCAGTCATTAATCATACATCAGACACATTATAACATACTAACTGGTGATATAAGAAATAACATTAGAAATTTCTGACAGAGAATTCCAAGACTCTTGTCCCATCTTCCTCCTTTCATACTTCCATCTAAAACACAACCTTCTCCTGTTAGCACAACTGTAATAATTACTAACCATCCAGAACATCATCTCCTACACTACTGTCTTGACTATTCTCATCTACATGTTGCTTAGCAACACATTGAGTGGGTGCGGCTAAATTTTCCTTTTCATCAGAATTGAATGAGTATACAAGTTCTCTATCATCACTAGCCATTGCCTGCAGAGAGAGAGAGAGTGGCTATCCACTACTACTACTTAAGAGATATATATGTACCTTTAATTTAGCTAGTGTTAATAGCAATCCATTGCGACCACTCCAACTATACACATTCTTTGACTGTTTCACTATCATCTCTACTGCCTCCAGAATATTAATGATGTCATAGATCCTTCTTCTGTTTGTTCCTGTCTCCATGGAAACAGAAGATGAAGGTGTTAAAGATAAGAGGTGTTTACCGAGTTGTGTTGCCATGGCGTCGAGGCTGAAGTCGTGTCCAATACCAATCTTGTTCTCCATGATTGATAGAAATCTGAGGTTTTTAATAATAGTCTACTTTTTAATTAAAAGAATACTACTTACTTTTTACAGAGGACAGAGAGAGATTTCATTTTTCTTCCTCCGCTATCTTCTTCTTCTCCTGCTGCTGCTGCTTCATTTATCACTTTTTCTCTCCCTCCTCCATCTCCTAGTGCTGAACTAGCTTCTGCTAACACTTTCAGATTAGCTAGAGGAGTCAGAGGAGCTGTGGCTGGAAGATCTGATCATCAATAGTGTTCAGAATAAACTCAAGATATCATACCAGAGGTATTGTGTTGAGAAACTCTCTGAGGGGTGGCAGGAATTACAATTGATGACTGAATTAACTGATGCAGACCTTCTAAACCAACAACTATCTCCGTCTCTAATATATTATCATACACTTTAGTATCATATACCGGTGAATAGGAATATACCATGTTTCTGGTCTGAGACGGAGTTTGACTCACTCATTATTAAACACCCTTGAATACAGATAGTGTCACAGCACTCCTCGCTAGAGCTGTTCTAAAGTTCGATGACGACACCTGTGTGACTGTAGCCACATGAAAACACTTCAGTCGTCTTTTTTCCACTCTCTTCTCTCACTTCGTTTCCCGCGCTAGATAGAATTACGCGCCAGATTTTCAACCGCTCACCAGACATTGACCAATCAGATTCCTCGAAAGAGAGGGTGTGGCTCCCTCCGCTCACGTCCGTAATCTATAACAAAAAGCAGGCCCATAACAACATTTACACGTGTGTCGGCGCCTTTTTCTTGATCCTTAGTTTTCTAGTAAGTGGTGTTGAAGCTTCGGATCGCATCATCAAGAATTAACAACTAACAGTGTATGTAAGTTGACTTGGTTATTGGAGGTGCACATTAATTGGAATCAACCTTCAGTAGGTTTGAAGATGGCTGGCTGGGTGCCGTTCAAGGACTTGAATCACGTGATCCGCTGGGCTCTTTCTCAGTCGGAGAAGGAGGCCTATTTTGCTCTAGAGGAAGTGCTGAAGAAGCATAGACCAGACTTTACCAATTTACTACAGAATCCAGTGAGTTAATGAGATAGTACTCCATAGTTGCCATGTGATGACTTAGTTCGATAATGAAATGTAATGATTTCATGTCAGAAAACACTCTAATTTTTTACTGATGGCAACTGTTTACAATATTTCTGGTTTGTCTGAGTTAAATCCATTACCCTTGTTACAGGCAAAATGTCTAGCTCACAGACAGAAAGTAAAGGATGCACCAAAGTATGGTTTGAATGTTCCTGGGCTTTCTGCCCCTGCTAATCTACCTCCTGAGTTTGTGGAAGAGGCTCTCATTCTTAGTGACATTTTGGACCTCAATGAAATCTCTTCTGTTGAGCTCCTGCTAGCTGGAGAACAGCATATGTCTAGGTTCACTTCCTCCTGCACCTCTTCTTCATATATAGTCCACTCCTGTGATTACACTTATTTATGTAGTCCTCAATGCCCTGGTCATGAGGTGCTTGAACCTTCGCACAGGTACCCGCAGATCCAGGTTTCAAAATTGCACAACTTTTATTGAGTAACTGAAATCACTATTATATATTGCAATATAAAATAAAATGTATTTACTGTATGATACTTCTCATGTACAGGTTTCCTGGATTGACTAGAGGTTTAGTAGCTGTGTTGTTATATCATGATGGTCGTCAGTGTCTATTGTCTTGTCTGAGGAATCTTATTCAGGCTAGAGAGGGTGTGGCCTGGACTCTTGGTATTTTACCTTCTCAAACTACTTTACCTTAATCATAATATCTCATTACAGGGTTACCCCCAGCAACACATGAATTAGTGATGTCATTTACTGATGGTTTATTGAAAGATGGACTAGTCAATAAAATACTGAGTTTGCTAGATACGATTAGAGAGGATGTTGAAATGGCTGCTTTAGAGAAGGGAAGAGCAATAGGTGGACCTCATCATAGAAAACAACTACTAGATCTCATCAAACAACAGAGGAATTGTCTTGCTGACTGTCTCTTCCTCTGGTCTGTACAAAACCCTCTCTGCAAAGACCACACCCTCCTTATTATCAACCATCTGAGAAAAATAAAAATACCATGTACTGATGTTGCCAAGGTTACTGTTGACATGGTAACAGTGTCATTATGTATGACAGTGATGTCATGTTTTAATATTGGAGAGGGAGAAGAAGAATTGATAACTGATCTTTATCCAATTCTCACTGATCCAACTTTCATTTCTGACATTCACTCTGTGTTTATCAATGTCAGTTGTTACTATAGCAACTGATTCAATATATAATATAGTGTATTGTTATATAGGGAGAGGATTGGAAGAGTGAGTGGGTGTGTGCTGCAGTGAAACTGTCATGGGCTATCTTGTTAAGAGAATATTCCAGTCACAATTGTTTCACTGGTTATTGCCTTTACTACTAAACCACCTCATTCTAATCTTTATTAACAGGATCTCATGAGGAGGTGCAGGACGATGAGGCTCTATTTGATGATGCTGTTAGTGGCGGAGCTTTTGCGTTTCTATGGCGATGCATCCAGAACCAAAATTTTCATGAAGAGGAATATTTTATGAAGAAACTTCATTGGATGTTGACCAGCATGATCATTAATATGCCTTTAAAAGTAGCTAAACCATCTTTATTAGCATATGTATCAATGTGTTTGTTTCTAGATGAGGAATATTCGTAACCGTGGAGATGAGATTTGTCGGGAGATATCAGCTAGAGGCACAGAAGGATCATTTTCACAGAAAAGATATTTTGAAGACCTCCTGAGACTTGTAAACTATCCTATTATACAGTAATTTTAATTAATTTTCTTCAAGATGGGCGATTTGTATAGAGGTGACCCCAGTGACCTTTGTCTGGAATTCTGGACCAACGGAGATTCACAAAGGTTGGCTCCACTACACCTCCTCACACCCTCACCACTCTCTCAATATTCACAGTACCATTCAAAGAAGAGCTGGTCTACACAAGTTCCTAGGACTATGTGCTGATCTAGTACCAGCTAACATGTTCTCTTCTCTACTTCAATTCCTTACTGTATGTGCTACTATATTTAGAATCATTGTCTATGATGTCATATGATGTAATGTAGGGATTATCATCATCTGAGACCACTGCATATCATTGTTTTGAGTTTTTGAAATCCAATTCACCAAGTCTTGGAGGAGGAGGAGCCAGTGCAGCCATTTCCCTTGACCACTTCTTTGCTTCTTTAAAACAATACTATCTGGGTTTGAGGCAAGAGGGGGTGCGGCTGACCACACCCACAGGATGTGCCATTTCCCCACAGGAAGTTGAGGGATTAATTTCTGTTCTCAAATTAATTCGCATGATAGCACAATTGGTATGGTTAATAACTATAATATGTTATTGTTAATATTATGTTTATAGGATGGCAATGCAAGAATAGTCATGTATGAGAGTCAACAATGGTTGCCAGTAGCATCTCTTTTTGGACTGGTTGGTTGTCCTATTCCTAGAGAACTAAAAGCAGAGGTAAACGGAGACTTAGCCTCTATCACTAACAACACTAATATTGTTTTGATAGGTTCTTAGGACTTTGGCTGCATTTGCCAGAACTCCAGATATAGCATCCTCCATGATCCACACCTTAGAAAATGTTCAGGTCTCTATATATATACTACTATGTAACTATGACTCAATATTGCTGTATGTCATAGGTCTTAAATACTATAGCTCATGGTGGGGGCGTGGCAGTGGGTGGAGCTAAAGAAGGAAGTATTCAGGTTAGTGTGTGACATCATGTGATGATCATGTGATGATCATGTGACAATCATGTGATTGTCAGGTGGAACTGGAGGAGATAGAGTCACAGGTTGAGGAGTACCCATTGACCAGAGCATTTCTTGTATTGATGGACTCACTAACTGATGTTCCTCTTCCTCCTACACTTGGTGCTGGCCACAGATTACCTGGGTTCATGCCTTATTTGGAGTTCATAAGAGACTCTGTTTTATTACAATATGACACTAGATCTTATCAGAAACCTCATGAAAAGGTTTGAACTCTTTCTTCTTCCCAGCTCACACTCTCTACCTCCTCCACAGTGGCAAATAGCTCATTTAGCTCTTCAAATATTAAAGAAATTACTAAATAACCATGAAATTTCATTGGACGATTTCAACAATCAGTCACATGACCTTGGAGGGGGTGTGGCTTCATTTCCTGTCTCTCCTGGTCACACCCTCCTTGTTCACATGTTAAATGATTCTCAGTTGTTGAAAAAGGTGATGATGTAATCATGACATCATCTATTATTTGGTGTTTCTCGTTCAGGTGTTGAGTATTATAGATGAATGTGGGAGTATCTTATTACGAGTAGGTATTGTAGGAGGAAAGGAGGAGGAGGAGGAGGAGGAGGAGGAGAGGGAAAGTGTGATTGGAGCTGCACTGTTAGCACTACAAATAGTGGAATCTGCTCTTAAAAAACAAGAAATTTTCTTCTCATTTATAAGACAAGTATGTGACATCATTACACACAATGTAATAAGTGTATTATAATTATTAGAACAATTTGAATGTGATGGTAACACCACTGGATAAACTGTTGCTAGGAATTAACCCTCGCTCTGGACTAGCTGATCATTTCATTAACATTGCAAGGTAGTTCCACTGTCTACTATGTATATAACCAGATAGTTCTTTTCTTCCCTCGTCCTCCTCTTCCTCTTCATGTAGCTATCTTTGTCTGACTCAAGACACACCAGAACTAGCTCTAGCTGCTATAAATATTCTTATCTTCTCGTCTTCATCCACCTCTGTTGCCAAGGAGATGGCTGTTGCCATTAGCAACCACAAGGTAAACAATAGATGCTGTACTACAGTGATTATTAAATGGTGTGTCATAGGAGAAGGAGGCCATTGTTCATGGGTTTGTGGAACATTTAGAGTGGGAGGAGTCTGGTTGCTATAGTTACGAAGTCCCTGAAGATCCTTTACAACCTCCCACGCCAACAGTTGCTAGGATACGCCAGCAAGTACAGTTGGGTGTTCTAAGGCTTTTGTCGCTCTGTGTGGATAGACCATCTCCAAATATTGCCCACCTTCTCCTGGGTTATGAGACAAAACGCGGAAGCCACATAAGTGAGGTGTTACTTCAGGATCCTGGTATTCTTGGTTCCTCTCATACTCTCCTCCACTCCATACTCCACCTCCTCCATCACTCCTCACACCCTCACAGGATAGTCACTTGTCACTATGGTAGCCCCAAGTTAGCTGAAATCTGCTACAAGGTATTGTATCAGCTGTGTTCTCATCGTGACCTTTCTACTCCTACTCTTCGATACTTGCGCAACAACCATGATTTCTTCTATAGTCAACTATCTGTAATGCCATTGGATGTTGCTAGGTTACAGAAGGAAATAGAGGAGGAGGAGGAAGAGGAGGAAAAGGGCGGAGTCAGATTATTAAAATCTCAACAAGTATCAATATTACATCAACAGTCCTGGCTACTGAAAATGGTTGCCATGGAGATGAAGATGACATCACAGAATCAGTTAAGGTCTCATAATCTGAGGCTGGTGGAGTTGTTATTAAGAGAAAAAGTGACCAATTGGAGTGCAGAGATTGATCATGTGACAGGTGGTATAATGTCTGACTATATAGTAGATGAGGAAGAGAAAAAGAGAAGGAAAATTATCAACATTTTAGACAGCATTCAATTTTCAGATGTTCCGCCACCTGAATTAAAATTGAATTATTTCAATCAGTCTGCTGTTGAATCTGCCATTGTATCATGTGAAATTGAGGTAGATTAATTTTTAATAATAATGATGTCATGATGATGTAATGCAGGAGCCGTGTTCAGGACTGCAGTATACAGATGTGAAGCAGTTGTATCAGATGATGCAAGGAGAGGTATCTGGATTGAGAGGAGTTGGAGCTAGTGCACAGAAACATAGTCTTCTTGAGGTATGTTTCATTTTTACTAGCCAAGTAGTCATAGTTTTTCTGACATTTTAGGAAATTCAGCATACACTTGAGGTGGTGGTATTGCGTAACTCTCTCTTGGAGAATCGCCATGGCAACAGCCACCTCTTTCAGAGCTGGCGTCAATCAGTGGAAATAGCTCTTTATTCCCTGATGGCTGGAGAGAGGGAGGGAAGAGGAGGAGTTGCAGTCTTATTTGAATTAATACAATGTCTTTTAAAGAAAGTCAGTGAATTATATGATATGAGTGTCTTGAATTTTTGTGAGGTGACCTTTATAACTAAGAAAGTACAGTATTAGATCATGTGACTGGAATGTGATTATCAGGTTGAAGGAAGAGCTGGTAGTGAATTGTCTGGAGAGGTTTGTAGAGTTCTTCTTTTTCTATCATCACATCTTTCTCTCTCTGCATCAACTGCTGTTACCGAGGACAACGGTAAAGAATGCTAATTATTTGATCCTAATAGAATTGATGATTAACAGAGTCATTATTGGGAGAGATATATTCTGCACCACTTCATTCTATTCTTAAAGGACTACTGCATACTCTTCTTCATACACCTGGGACAATGCAATTAGCTAGATCACATCTGTATGGTGCTGTATTATACTACTTTTCTCTCTCTCCTCCTCCTTCATCATCTGATAAACAAGGTCTGTTTTAATAATGATAGCTAATCTCCTCAATTTTCTGATCAAACAGGATTAGATAATAATGATTCATTTTCATCTGGTAACCTAGCAACAATTGCTGGGTTTGGAGAAGCTCTAAAAGAAATAGTTTGTAGAGATGCCAGCTCAGGACATGACGTAACACGAGTATGTCAGTTAGTAATGTTATTTTGAATGTTAATCTTTGTCCTTATAGATGTTATCACTCTCTCTACTAGACTGTATAGTGAGCATTGATAGACAGAACAGTTTGCTGAAGTTTATGGTATCACATGGTTACCTTGCTAAACTATGTGCAGGTCTAGTATGGGAAGATGAGGCTCTGCAGAAGATATTAAATCCACTACCTGACACCATGAGACCTCTATATGTTCATCAATCTAGAATGGTTCATTATTACCATCAATATTATATTATTATTGCTATATTAACATCACACAGGCCCTGTTGTGTAGACTAGCCCACTCACCTGCTGGTACTACTGAACTTCTCTCTGCCAACTGTATCCAATACCTTATTCAATGCCATTCCATCAAACTTCATGGTCTCCATGACAACCAGTCTACTTCTGGTTTCCATAACAATGACACTAGTGGAATGGGGTTTGTTCCTTCAATTAGTGATCGTTATCGTCAGCTGCTACTACCAGTGCTGAGGCTACTGCTCACAATGTTGACTTGTCCTGGGGCTCAGGGGTCAGAGGTCAAATCTCAGGTCTGTCATTAAAACTTTTGGAGTCCAAATTATAGCGTCATTTAAGCCAAAATAGGTTTCTCTACTTGCACACTTTAATAAAAGTTTCATTCTATTTTCATATGTGTAATTAACGTTATGTAATTTGAGCATTTAGAAGATAGTTGGAAATGTCATACCTCTCTCCAGGTGACATCTCTAATTGGAGCACACTCTGACACATTCACTTCAATTCTAAAGAGTCATCAAGGTCATGTTACCATGGCAACCCTGGAGGAATTATCAGTAGTGACGGGGTTAATAAGTAGATCAGGAGTTGGTCAAGATTGGAAGGAGCAGTCGTCATCTGCAGTGGGTGCTGGTATGATGCACATCCAGAGACTAATGATCTCCCTTCTACCATATTACTGTGACACACAGGTTAGAGAGATTACTGATAGTTTACTGATAGTTTACTAACACTCCATACCAGCTATGGTCAGGTCTAGTGACTAGAGCCATGCAGGAATATGGGGAGATGAACTCTGACCCTATCATTTCCTTGGAAACTAGATTGAGACTCCTTCAAATCTGTTCCAATATTTTGGACTATTGTCGAGTTGCCATGACGATGGGAGGTTGGTATAAAATGCATTATACTGTTATTTGGTAATCGGCTGGTTTATAGGAAAGGAATATTCTTCTCCTTATTGCCGTGTTATATTTTCTCCTGATTTGATGATGTCATTATCGACCAATCAGAATAGAGATCCATTTTCTACCTCCATGCCCTCGGTGCTGTCATTATCTCAAGCCCTGAGTATGGGACATCTCATTCAGTTACTACGTCAGGTGATTATAACAGCAGTAGCAGAGAGAGTGAGATATTCTTAATGATGTTATTAAAGATATGTGAAGGATATGATCATGCTAATGATGCTGCCTGTCAGACTCAGAGGAAAATTAGTAACTGGTCATCTCTTGCGCAAGAAGAACTCTTCCAACTTATCTCACCTACCGTGTCAGCACTTTCTCTCTCTCATCAGCAATCCCTAGCTAGAAGAAGGCTTAAGAAAATGTTGACACTCATCGAGAAAGAAATGGCTCTTTATTCATGTATCCTCCTCCTCCTCTGTTAATCTTATACAATGTTGTTTGAGAAATAAGTACACTCTGTCCATTAACAATGATGTCAGATATAACAGAAAATCTTGTCTACATTTTATGGAGACATCTACAATTCTATTTAGTGCACTGCAAGCCAGGGGGTGTTGCTAAGAACCCAGTGGTCGGTAGAGTGCCGTCCATGAGAAGAATGGATGGTGGGTATTGCATAATAATTCATAACTCTATGTAATGTGATGTGTTACAGAGAATCCAAAGATGATTACCATGGAAACAAACTTTAACCTCTCCTCTGGCAATGAAGGTGTTAGTGTTGGTGATATTGAGACATTAAAGATGACCATTGGACGATGTCTACCTAGCTCTACTTTTCAACGGCTACTGGATATGGAAGAGGTTAATTGCTATCCTCTCTTTTAGACACACACATTAAATATTTTATCCTGCAGGGGCAACAGAGAGTCAGGCCAGGACAAATCAGTTTCATTCAGGCATTAGTTCACCGAATTAGAAAACTTGTGAAACTTAAAACCACTCCTCTCCTATAAATCTTATTCAATGATTTAATTATGTTCTGACAACAACAACAACCCTATTATTATAAGAGAGTAGTTTCTGACAAGCACTGTATAAGTATACACTGCAAGAGGTTAATCCATGAAATGCCGTGATGGATTAACTCCATACAAACCACTCCTTATCTCTGGCATCATCTAATTAACAATTATAAGTAGCAGTATAATTGAATGACTAGTAGCTGACCTGTGTACCGAGAAGTCCCAGACGGCTTTCTAACGTGTTAGTACATTTTATTTTCCCGTCTTTCACTAGCAACTCAACTCCCCCAGAACTAAAATAAAAGTAGTCAAGTACTTATAGGGAAATTTCAAGCCAGAAGCGAGCGGATTGGCCTTGTGGCTTAGTTGGTTAAAGCGCCTGTCTAGTAAACAGGAGATCGCCGGTTCGAATCCGGCCAAGGCCTCATTTTTACTTTTTTAGTACTTTTTAAAGTACTATACCTTACCACTATATTATGCATACATTAACTATGTCAATCTTTTACACTGTTAATACTTTTTACTAACACTCACCAATCACTAGAAAGGTAAGTGTCATCTATCTTTAATTTGCATGTCTTCTGCGTTGCCTTTTCAAATGTATGTACTGCCTCACCCAATACATTCTATGGAGAGGTCAGAGGTCAAATAAGTATGTGCTGATAGGAACTACCTTAACAAGACCGACATCTTGTTGTCTACAACGAATAGTTACCTCATCTTCAATCAGTTGAAACAATCCCTATAGCAACAGAGTAACCACACAGCAGTCAGTGAGAGATTAGTTATTACCTGAGCAATGAGATCTCTTAACATGCTCTGATAGCTAGCAGCGTCTTTGGTGACTTCAGATAGTCTGGAGCTTGCTTCTTCCAACACTCTCTATAACAACACATCACTATTAGCAACAGAAAGAGAGAGAACAAACCTTGATATGATCATCTCTTGCCTTCAGAACAGCCAGTCTGGCCTGGTTCAACAGGTTAGAATGCTGTCTGAAATTATAACAATTTTTATATTGTGTCATAGTGGACTAAGAGAGAGACTGACATTTTCTTCTGCAGCTCAAGTTGTTTTTCTCTCCTCTCAAAATAATTGGCAACTTTTCTCTTCTCATTTTGCAGCAGACGTCCTTTCTCAATATTAAATTCTTCTTCAGCCTAGAGCAACAATAGCAGACAATAGTAGGCAGTGTATCACATGACAATCAGTTCTCTATTGACACCATTCATAAGAACATTTACTACTACATCTCACACAACTCAACACCTTATCTCCAACTCTCTATTTCTCTTCTTCACACAATCAATTTACTAACTTTTATCATTATTTCCTCTGCCTTTTCATGAGCTTCTTGACGTATGAACTTCTTCATATGATTAATCTGCGATAAAGAGAGGGAGAGATGTAATGAGGTTCTAGATACAGGCTATGCTGCACAAATAACTGCAAAATTGCAATTACTTGCTTCTCCACTTCTGCGTCTGATAATGCCATTGCTGCTACTTTCCTTTCTCTCTCAGAATTTTCGATGAAGACGACTACCGAGACAAACTCTCTCTTTCAGCTGAGCTAATATACGGAAGTATGTGGAAATGAACACGGAAATTCACGTTCACGTGACCCCAAAATATAGCTTCTAATACGCATGCGCATAACCGACAAAAGGGAACAAGAAAACAAGCCACACACACACGTGGTTGGAGAAAGACATGTTTCTTTGTGTACTGCATATTTTACTGCTGTTAGCAGCACTGGGACGGCAGCCATTCCTGAGTATAAATTCAGGGCTGGTTGTCTGTTATCCAGAGCGAAATATTGCCTCGTTGGGTCACAGAGCTGTCACTCTTTTAATAACTAAGAAGGTCTTCTCTCGTTATCAGGAACAGATGGTATGTCGTGCATTCATAGCTACTAGTGCCACAGCTATCTGGCTACTGGTGCCACAGCTATCTAGCTACTAGTGCCACAGCTATCTAACTGGTGCCACAGCTATCTAGCTACTAGTACCACAACTATCTAGCTATAGGCCAACCATCTTTAACACAATACAATCTCTCTTGCAGCTGTAATGTCTAAGACAGATGATGGCTGTGCTGTTTCGTCAGAGAGACGAATACTTTCATCTGATCAGAGAGGAATGTACTACCTGCAACAAATTGATCCCAACACCAGGTAATTAATACCATCTAACCCTATAACATATCTTTATATTCATCAATTGTTGTCAGTGGCTAACTGTGCTATTCTCTCTATTATAGAGCATTCAACATTGGTGCTGTAGTTCATTTTGAAACCTCTACAAACCACACCCTCTACCCCACCCACTTCATTCCGGCACTGAAAACAATTGTATCTCGTCATAGTGCTCTGAGGTCAAAGGTCATTCCTGGGAATGATCACATTCCTCTCTTCATTGTCGGAGATAATGAAATTGAGGAACATCAGTTGGTATCATATGAGAATGTAAATAATAGCAACTGGATGGTAGACCAGATCAGGAAGCCATATGATCTAACTAGACAATTATTTCGTTTCTCAATACACCAGACCAACTCACATAAACTATCAATAACTCTTTCATTCCATCATCTTTCAGTCGATGGTGTTTCTCTTCATATACTGCTGTGGGAACTGCTGACTCAGCTTTCTTCTGTCACTCTTAACCCTAATCCACCACAACTGATTTCTTTTCTCCCTCCATCCTCCTCCTCCAGTTATGAACCAGGAGACAGTGCAAAGGAGAGGAAGCTAAAGAAATATATGAATATTTTTGGATCAGTTAAAAAGTGTACACAGCTTGCTGTCCAAGATACATTAGTCAGTACGAAATTATCAGAGACTGTGGTACTCAGCTGTCCTCCTGATATATCAGATATTATTGCTGACATCAGCAGAATACTAGCTGTATCTCCAACAGTTGTCATGACGATGATGTACTGTATAGCTGTGAAGAAGGGGTTATTGAAAGAGGAGGAGGAGGAGGTAATGGTGATAGGGTGTGGATCAGAGAACAGGAGACGATGTCACAGAGGAATGGTAGGCCATACAGTCAGTCTCCTGCCTCTTAAACTCAATCTCTGTCACAGTCTTCAGAATATAGTGAGACAAACAGTGACTGGATGGTCTCTAATTATGGAGGGTGGAGTTTCACTAGCTGACCTTCTCCCAATTCTAACTTGTCTCCATAGAAATGAATTCTCTGAAGACAAAATCTATTCTTCATCTCCTCTCCAGATTCTCTTCTCATTCCTACCTACTCCACAAAATAAACTGCCTCGAAATATTCTCCTTAGCAACGGTTGCCAGGTAACCTGCAGTGTGGAGTATCCTAGATCATGTGATGCTCAAGCTGATCTATTCCTCGAAGTAAGAGCTCCTGGTGCAGTGGAGGAGGAGGAGAATGGTTGCTATATATTGAGCTGGGAATATAGGCCTGCAGTTCTGAACAGAAAGAGAGTTGAATGTCTCAATAACTATCTTCTTCATATTCTTACAACCTGCCACAGTCAGCTGATGAAGACTGCAGCTAATAATATCACATATCAATCACTTGTTAATAACTGTTCCAAACACACTATTCTCTGTCTCACTCTTCATCACTATACTACTGCTGATAGATTGATAGAGGAGGAGGAAATGGAGGAGGAAATATCTGAATCAGATGAAGATGAGGTGATTCGAGTAAGAGGAATGAAAGGATTGTGTTGGCTGCCGACTCAGCAATACTCAAATTCTTTGTTGCTACAAAAACCACTTCTGTTATCACTAATTGAAGGAGTGCAGGACCCCTCCTCCTCCTCTTCCTCTCTAGTCTCTCCTGTCACCTCGTTCGTTGCCATGGCAACCAAAACCCCACACAAAATGGCATTAAAACACAACACAGAGATGATGACATATTGTTACGTAATGGAGAGAGTCGAACAACTTGCAAAGCTGCTTAGATGGAAAGGGGTTGCCCCTGGTGATCATGTTGGATTACTGATTCCATCATCTCCATTGCTATATATTGGAATATTGGCTATACTACGATGTGGAGCAGCATATGTACCACTTTCACTATATCATCCACAATCATTACTATTGAACATGTTAGACAGTGCTGGGACTAAACTGTTACTCACTGAGTCCAATACTCTCATTACAAAACTACCAAACTACCTCAATTCCTTCTTATCCATTGACTCCATCTTGACTAACAACATTCCAGAACTGCCAAACATCAGTTGCCATGGCGACCAGTTAGCCTATATAATCTTTACCTCAGGGACAACAGGTGTACCTAAAGGAGTCACAATTACAATGTCTTCACTGTGTCAATTCCTAGAGAATTATAACAGAGTGGTATCAGAAGATGAGACAGAGATGACATTAGCTGGTAGTACAGTGGCTTGGGATGCTCATATCAATGATTCTATTGGTCCACTCACACATGGGTCTTGTCTTGTCATAGCACCTACTCTTGAAATATCTCCAGGAATTACATTTGCAGTAATGTCTCCCAGTGCTGCTAGTGTTATTCATTTTCCAGACAGTATGAAATGTCTAATGGTAGGAGGTGAGGCCTTCACAAAATCCTGCTATAACAATATCAAACATATTCCTAGAGTTCTCAATGTGTATGGTCCTACAGAAACAACAGTATTTGTCTCATTCAATCAGATCAACACCACTTACTACCATAAATATCTCTCTACTCTTGGTCTGCCGTTGCCAGGGGTAACCATGATGGTATGTGATGAGCAGCAGCGACCAGTGCCACTAGGTAATGATGGAGAACTGTGTATCTCTGGATCACAAGTCTCAAAACAAGGATATTTCAAGAACAAGGTGAAGACAGCAGAGGTGTTTGTGTCCAGCCCAGTAGCTGGATATGGATTAGTCTACAGAACTGGTGATTGGACTAGAATGACAGAGGATGGTACAATCATATTCCTGGGTAGAATTGATGACCAGGTTAAACTAAGAGGAATGAGATTCCAATTACATGAAGTGGAAACTCAACTAAGGCTCCACCCACTAATCAACATGGCAGCTGTTGCTGTACGACATAGCGGTACTGAAGCAGCTCAATTAGTGGCATTTGTTACTCCATCTTCACTGCATGTGGAGTCTCTCTATTCTCACCTGAACTCTGTGCTCCCTTCATTTATGATACCTTCCACCATTACCACCCTAGACAAACTACCTCTCAGAGCTGAAGGTAAAATTGATATCTCTACTCTTCTTAAACTACCTCCACCCAAGGTCAGAGGTCGTCTCCATGGTGACAGCATTATTCGGGAGGAATTGATGGAGGTTGCGAAGGAGTTGGCTGCCGTATTTGGAAACATTCTAGATCTCAGTTCATATTCTGTAACGGACGAATTCTTTGGCTCTGGTGGACAATCTCTCCTTCTATTCCGCCTACTTCAACTGGTCAATTCTCAGATGAACTCTGACCTCTCACTCTCAGATATTCTCCAGAAATTTCGCAACCTTTCACCTGTCTCTCTCGCCTCTGTTGTCATGGAGAGACGGAGTAAGGAAAGAGAAAAGAAAGACAGGATAATTCACTCATCACTCATGATACCAGTCCAGCAGTCTGTATCTAATAATGATTTTGACTATCTTGCTCCAGTTCCCTGTCTGGTCAGTACTGAATATCTTCAACAGCTGATGAAAGATAAACAGCTGGTATCAGAGGAGAAAACAATGAAATTGAAAGCAGAAACTGGAATTAATATTCCTCCAAAATGTTTAGCTCAATATCCATCTGCTCATTGTTTGCAGACCCAGTTAAAATTGAAATATCTTATCCAACACTTTAAAACAACATCTTCTCCGATCATCAAGCTCTCATCTCCGTCAGAGCAGGTAGAGGAGGAGGTAGGGGATACAGTGATATTCCTACACAGTGGAGTAATTGGTTGGTCTTTATCATATCTTTCATTAGCTCACTCATTACCAGTGAATGCTATCATTGTTCAACGTTGTGAGCAATCACCAATCAATTCATTTCAAGAGATGGTGGAATACTATGTTAATACTATCCTGGACGTTCATTGTGCTGGTCCTTATCGACTAATTGGTCTCTGCTATGGTGCTATGATGGTATATGAGGTTGCTAGGCAACTAACAGACAGAGGACAAACAATAGAATTGGCAGTGTTCATTAATCATTCTCCGGCAATTGAAGTTGTACCACGAGTATTCAATTCAGAGGGGGACCCCCTACCTAATACATTCATTTGTCCTATTGTCTTCTTCCGTACAATTCTGGGGTTGCCCCTGCCAATCAAGGAAATTGAAGGAGCTACATTGGAAGAGAGAGTGAAAAAATTGACCAATCACATTCTCTCATCTCCCGAAACATCCTGGATACCATTTTTAGATCAAGAATTAGAAGATGTTTATTTTGGTTTCTACCATAGACTGAAATGTGCTTGGAGAAATTATTTTCCTCGCCCTGGTGCTGCCATTAACAATTGTCTTCTCCTCCGTGATTCCACTCATCCTCTGTTTGTTAGCCATGATTTCGGACTCTCCTCTCTATTACCATCTAGTACCAAACTCACTGTTGCCACGGCAACTGAGAAGATGGGACTGATGAGTGATCCAATGACTTTTAATTTCATTAAAAATCAAATTCTATCTTGTCTAATACCAAATTCACCCACTACTGTTCATTCTCTAGCTGGTCTGGAGTAAAACTATATTATTTGAATTATTCTATTACATGAGTTTTTGCTCATCAACTTACATAGTGCACATGAATAAGCACCTCTATATAATATTATATTAGTTCGTGCTATATGAAGCTGTTGAGAGATACAACCTCAAAGCTAAAAGCTAGTGCGCATGCGTGAGAACAGAAAGTGGGCGGTGCTGCGAAAAACAAAACTTGACACCACAATATAAATAGCAAGCTAGTTTATAGCTATGATGAAAAGTACTTTCTCAGTATCCTTCAAAGCTGCAGCAGCTGCAAGATGTATAGTGGGAGGCAGACGACAGCTAGTCACGAGCCAGGCTAACAGAGCTGGTATTGATCCATCGCAGGAGACTGTCTTTACTCCAGATCATATGGAAATGAGAGAGGTTTATTTATTTCTCTCTTTTTACAGCTCATCCACACATTGTTTTTCAGGCTCTAAACAAGTTCATTGAGCGAGAAATTAATCCATTTGTTAATGATTGGGAGGCAGCTAGATCATTCCCATCACATGAAGTAAGATATTAACAATATTATTATGATTAATAATTCTAACACCAACTAATAGCTATTCAAGAAATTAGGATCAGCTGGTTTCCTTGGTGTTAACAGAGACCCTGAATATGGTGGACTAGGACTAGATTTCAGTTTCAACATGGCCATTGCTGAGGAATTGGGTAATATACGATGCTCTGGTGTTCCCATGGCGATCGGAGTACAAACAGGTCTGTAGTAGGTGTGGTTTATGTTTTATTTAAATTCTCAGATCAGATATGGCAGTACCAGCTCTTGCCAAATTTGGTAGTCATGAACTGAAGACATCATTTCTTGCTCCATCGATAGCTGGAGATTTCGTAGCATGTGTTGGAGTTAGTGAACCTGGAGCTGGTTCTGATGTTGCTAATATTAAAACATCTGCTGTTGCTAAAAATGGTCTATAATTATATTAATTATCATTGGGGCTATATAATTAGTGGGTGTGGTTTCATGTATCCAGGTGATCTAGTTATAAATGGCAGTAAAATGTGGATTACAAATGGAGTTGAGGCTGATTGGATCTGTCTCCTAGCAACCACTAATGATGGTCCACCCCATCGTAATAAATCATTAATCTGTGTTCCTATGGATACACCTGGTGTCACAGTGGCTAGAAAGATTGATAAACTTGGTCAGTTAATTGTCTAATTTCCCTGGAGTTTATTCATTAGCTGTTGCTAGGTAACCATAGTTCAGACACAGCTGAAATATTTTTTGAAGATGTGATGGTACCAGCTGCTAATATAATTGGAGAGGAAGGACAAGGTTTTACCTATCAGATGATTCAATTTCAGGAGGAAAGAATGTGGGCCATTGCTAATGGTTAGTATATATCTCAATTCTATGATATACCAACTATACAATGATATTATTATAGTGTTACTACCAATGGAAAGAGCTATTCATGAAACAGCAGATTACTGTAGACAGAGGAAGGCATTCGGTCGCAGTATCCTTGACAACCAGGTTCCACCATTCACTTGGTCTTTTCTATCTCTATAATACTGTCATGATATAGGTAGTTCATTACAGACTCTCTGAACTGGAGACTGAAGTTGAACTACTTCGATCGCTTCTCTATCGCACTCTCGGTTTGTGCAACTCAATTATTTCACTGTCTGTCTATCTGTCTATCCTTGTTTCTAGGGCTATATCTGAAAGGTAATGATGTGACAAAACTAGCATCAATGGGAAAATTAAAAGCAGGTCGTCTGGTTAGAGAGGTGACTGACTCATGTCTACAATATTGGGGTGGTATGGGATATACTAATGAAGTAGAGATCAGTAGAATGTTCAGAGATGTTAGATTAGTATCAATTGGAGGAGGAGCTGATGAAGTCATGCTCAGTATCATTTCTAAACTTTCAGGTTTCTTTCCTTCAACAAAATAACACCTCACTTTACAAATTATGTGTTTTTGACATTGTTTTGTCATTGCCATTCTATCTGTTAATTACATAATATACTAATTCAACCTATGAGGAGTTTTATTTCAAGAAAACTGTGTTGCTCAATGTTATTAGTGATGTCATCAGAGCCATGAAAAATGTTCTTGTTGCCATGGAGACAGGATGTTAACACGGCAACAGTAAGGAAAGGGATAACAACCAGGATTACCACAAGGCTGTATACTGCGATCTTTACCCATCTTGAGTTGTGATTCATTCCATTCCAATTCCAACATAAACTCATCTTTCTTCTGTTAATAGTTATACAAGGAGTTATACAAGTTAAGAACGATGTCATAATTACGTCATTGATAATTTGAATGATGTCACTGTAGTAATCAGGGTTCAGAGGGTAGAGTTCTCCAGGGTCAGTATGAAGATTATATAATATAGGAGGATAGTGTTTCATATCTGTAGTATTGGAACGACATGCTTCATCTGGATAGCTATTTGAACAGGCTCCACTGTGAGAGAGGGGTTAAATAATACAGTGAGAGAAGAGTTAATTGAAATACCCAGCAGTGTAATAATGAGCCTTGAAATTCTTCCATCTGAAGGCATATACTCCAATCTGCTCATTAGCATCCTCAGGAAGATAGGCAAAGATTTCTCTGTTACTCTTAACAAATATAATAATAATAACAATATTATCACAGGTGTATAATTTGTTACTTTAGCTCCTTTTTTAAAGAGAATAGGAGACATGTCAACACCATCTACTGTTATATCATCAGGTAGCTCAGCTCCTGATAACTTGAATATGGTAGGGAGTAGGTCTAGTGTGGATGCCAGCTAGTAGGAGGAGGGGGAGGAGAGCAATAAAGATCACTGGAATTATAACTAACCTGAGCTGATCTGCGATGTTGAATTTTACCAGGCCAATAAGCTATGCCAGGAACACGTAACCCTCCCTCCCAAGTAGTACCTTTACCACATCTTAATGGACTAGAGTCTCCGCCCATAACTCCATCCTCTAGAGCTGGTCTGTAAATTAAGAGACAGATCATTACAATCCCTCAAACTAATCACTGACCCATTATCAGCAGTGATGAATATCAGAGTATCATTTGAGAGACCCAATGTAGCTAATGTCTTGACAATCTGACCCACAGAGTAATCTATCTCTCTCTGTTATCAAACACAATAATAATGGATGGACTAGTGTTATAGCTATCATACTAATGAGTCTCCATAAGGACCTCTGATAGATGTATTTACAAATCTTTGCCCAGCAAACTGTGGACTATGAGTGTGATGAAATGAATAATACAGAAAGAAAGGCTTCTTGTTTGCTGCAAAATGAGAGAGAAAGAGTATAGTATGCTGTCAGAGGTGGTTTAGAAAGGGTTTGATACCAGCTTTGTTAGAAATAAAGGATTTAGCGGCTGAGAGGAGATTTTCAGAGAGAGTTGTGAGATTAGCAGGTTGCTGGATGATCTGTGGTTGTTCATTCTTTATTTCATACACTGGACATGGCACATATTCTGTATAGTGTCATTGAATGACTGGAACACATGATGGTATGAATCTTACGAGGACTGCCATAACTGCTACAATGTCCTCTAGGATAGTAACAGATGTAGCAGGGACAATCATTATGTGAATATGGTATACCCTGCACAGAGAGAGAGAGAGAGAGAGAGACATCATTAATTGTAGCAAGAATACCATAACTATTAATAACAATTGCAAACAGCAAGATAGCCAGTCAGTCTAATTGTGGTTTAAAATGCTTCTTAATTTGCTCAGAAATTTGTGAGCGCAATTTTCAACGTGATAACATGAAGGTAAGAGAACTGTTGACATAAGACTAATGCAGGTATCACTGTCCTTTCTCAAGTCTTGTAGAATGGTAACCTAGCAATGTTGAAAGGAACAAGGTGCCTGAGTTGATTAGCATTCTAAAATGTAGTCACACCTATCACAGAGAAAGGATATTTCATGCTTGACATAATTATTGTACTGTAGAATCCATCCTATGATACAAAACACCAGTAGAGAAATAGCTATCAATTTTGTCTGAACTTTTGAGCTCTCTGTGTGTAAGATTTGGATTAATGTACTGTACCAGATAATAGTCAAATCCATGATTGTGAGGTAAATATTCTTCATCTTCACCAACTCCCTGTTTAGAGTTAGTTTGTGAGTGACAGACAGAACGTTTCAGTTACCAAATGCCACTTTCCTACAATACCAGTTGAGTAACCAACTTCTTTTAACCCTTCTGCTATTGTTGTCTCATTAAAAGGCAACCCTGTAATTAAATACATTAATTAAAGGAGTGATGTAATTATGATGTAACCTCCAAGATCAGTGGGGTCAAATACTCCGGGGTATATACCACTCCGTGTCTGATACCTGCCTGTCAGTAGACCTGCCCTGTGTGTGAGATGCCCACTGTCATGTGATGATCACATGATGTCACCTGACCTGGAAGGACTGCAGACAGGACTGTTAGTGTAAAAGTTAGTGAGTATGAGTCCATTTTCAGCCAATTTTCTAATGTTTGGTGTGAAAGATGTCGGATATCCATACGGAGAGAGGTCTGCATATCCCAACTTCAGTAGGAGGAAAAGAACATTATTATACAGTGTCTGTCATAATAAAGGCAGCTCTCACATCATCAATATAGAATATAATAAAATTTGGTTTATTTGCAGCTTCAGTCCATCCAATAATAGCTACTGAGAGAACAACAAAGACACTCTTTATCATCATCTCTCTCTCTCTCTCTCACTGCTCTACTTCAGACTAAAATGATATTCTCAAGAACTGTTCTTTTATATCAGCAATAGAGATAGAGATTGTAGCTCAGTTGCTAACAACTAGTGAATGTGGAACACATTGTTGAACAAGAGCTGGAGTTGATGAATAAGAAATATGTTTCACTACATAACTGACAGTTCAACTCAACCCAAACACTCCACTAGCTAAAACGTAAATCATGTTGACACAGTTAGTCTGATTATTACCATTAATAATGTGATCATGTCTGTTGTGTATTATCATACAAAGTGGTAATTACATCATTAATACAACTATTGTAGTCCTGCTTGCATTATAAGTGTTATATTGTCTCCTCTCAGTAAAATACGACCTGTGGAGGTGTGGCTTATATTACCATAGCAACAGGGATTTAGCAAACATACCTATTTGTCGTCTCAAATCTTTCTTCATGTATACCTCTACAGCATCATCCATAACTAGGTTCATGAACTCATCAAAGCCCTATATAGACAGAGTAGGAAGGAGAGAGTTAAATGAAGATAAGGCAGGAAAAGGCTTACAATAATGACACCTTCTATTCTCATCGTACCTCTACCATACAACCAAACCTGGACCCGAGCTTTCTGGAATGACAGAATGAAAATATTCAACAATAGAATTGTAACACACACTTACATTCTGTAGGTATCTGAATATTAAGTTCTATATCACGTGACTTGGTCAAGGAAAGATGCGCATTAATAAGAAAATGACACCTAGTTCAATCTATACGAGCTAATAATGGTATTGAGAGGATACGATTGGCTGAACCATGACTTTTTGAACTTTCTGCGGTCGATACGCCATTTTTGATCTCAGCACACGACCTTCAAGTAGCGGCTCTAAAACGTCGGTAGTACGACAATGTGGAGGAGGTCAAAGGTGAAATTCCTCGCACTCCTCGCGCGGCTATAGCTGGAGTATTGATTGGAGGGGTTATGGAGAAGCCATCATTAGAACTGGTTGTGCAGGCTCTAGAGACGTTTTCCAAACATCACGACCCTGCGGAGCAACAGAAGGCCTCAAAATGGCTGGAACGGCTACAACACTCAGTAAGCAAGCATTGCTATGCGCATTTTATTCTATTTAATGTGCACTAATTGCGGTGAGTAGGTACACGCCTGGGAGGTGGCTGATCAGTTGCTAATATTGAGAGGAAGTCAAGAAGCTAGTTATTTTGCTGCTCAAACAATGCAGAGCAAAGTCAGATTCAGTTTCGATGAACTACCTCAGGAAACACATACTGTTAGCCACGCCTTCTTTTTATCTTTATCGTCATCTCTATGGCAACAGGCATTGAGAGATTCTTTGTTAAATCATTTGCAAAACTTCTGTTCAGAACATCATACCATCACTAGACAGGTTTCCATCCTCTATAATCCTCCTCTACTCTCTGTCTCTCTGTCTCTACAGCTAGCTCTTGCTCTGGCTGATCTGGCTCTACAGATGACACAATGGAATACAATGGTTCCTGATATTATACAGAGGTGTTTACTACACTACTACTTCCCTCTACCACCTCCACCTCTCTCTTCTCTCCCCTCTCTAGGTTCAGTAGTAATGTGGCTACAGTAAATGTTCTGTTAGAGATACTCATTGTACTCCCTGAAGAGGTACCAGCTGTTATTCTCTGACCTCTGACCTCTCTCTTCCACTCTCTCTCTCTGACCTCTGACCTCTCT
>JAODVQ020081308.1:0-13107 GCA_025400075.2 Phenganax stokvisi
AAATGTCTTCTATGCACTTTTTTGTAAGCTTTCTGATGATGCAAGCAATTTTTTTGCCATTTAATCCAAAATTTCACATTTTCATGTCGTAATAGAATTTAATAGAATTTAGGAAAAACGTGTTGGCAGAAGTCCACAAGAAATTTGAGCCCCTCCAACATGCGAAAATGTTATCAGCAGCCTACAACGAAAAATTCTAAACCAAAATGGAATTGTCCCTAGATACGGTAAGTTTTTCCCCCTCTATCTGCCTGACTATTAGAAGAGATGTTCGATAATAGAAGTTTGATCGTAGATTAAGAGGAAAACTCTGCAAATTAGTGCTGCAGCCCAGATGAGAGACTAACAGATGTCTGACTAAGTCTTTTAAGCCTATGATTTTGGCATAAGTGGCCGCCATTAACCTACAAGTGCCCTAAACAGAGACCGTTACCCCCCGGTGCCATTTTCAAAATTATTTGTTCAGGGGGGTGAATGCCTTTTTGTAGGGCACTTGCTAGTTAATGGCCACCATTGAAATCGCAAGAAAATCGACTTATGCAATTTTAGGGCAGTCAAACATCTGTTAGTCTCTCATCTGTGGCTGCAGCCAGTCTGTACTAATTTGTTATTTATACTATAAAAACTTCAAATGAAAACAAACAAAAAGTTTCAGGTCCCGAGCTTGACATCAGTTATTAACTGCAAAGATACTTTACCTGCTTGAGTGAAGGTCTTCTGACAAACATCACATATATAAGGCCTCTCTCCAGTATGAATTCTCGTATGGCATAGCAATGATGCAGCCACTGAAAACGATTTTGCACATGTAGTACATTTGTATGGTTTCTCATGCGTTTTTTCATGACATAGCAAAGTTGCCAACTCCCAGAAGGATTCTCCACAGACCTTGCATTTATACAGTGTCTCTGAACCTGTGTGTGTCATACGGTGTACAACAAAGTCATTACCGTTGAGAAAGATCTCCCCACAAATGTCACATTTGTATAGGACTTTATCCATTACTTAGTTGTTGTGCTTGATCTGGGAGAATCTGCAGTCTTGTAGCAGCCACCAATGTTCACTTGCTGTATGCGCGCAATGGGGCAATCCCAGATTATCTACTGCAGAATATTAGTGGTTGAACTTCAGTGGCTTTCGATCAAACAAATACAGGCTTTGCTAAGTCAAGTTTTCCACATTTACTAGCAGGTTGTAGAGAATACCTGTTTGGAGAATATATGTCTAAACAGTTCGGCATTTATGAACGGATATAACGTCTATCTCACCGCAGTGATATCACAGATTTCCTCTGTTTTCTTCCACAAGATCTTTGCAAACCACGGGGTGTCAAGTCACTCAAGTGAGGTGAGGTGTCAATTCTTCCAGCCACAGCTCACCCAAAACACTTGCCCACAAATTTATGGCCTGGGCCCATCCTGTGATACAGTGGGGTAGGAAGCAGGGGAAGGGCATGGGGGTGCAGGCCTTCCTACGCCCCTGTGATATCATTGACGTATTCCAGTGGTCAACAGAGGAAGGTAGGGGCTAGGAGGTCTCTGTCCCCGAAGGGTGAAAATCTGCCCTGAGAAAAAAAGTTGAAAGTGGCTTCGGGAGGCCGACAGTACCCTTATGGCCGGTTTACACTATCAAAGTTTCTGTGATCAAAGTAGGAATTTTTCACGGTGAAATTCTACGTTTTGAAAAATTTAGAAGAAATGTCAGAGTGAAGTAGTTCAGTGTTGGGCATTGTATTAGTTCTCTTGAATATTTATAGCAAATCCTTGAAAACTTAGGATTTACCTATCCCAAATTTCCACTTTGATCACAGAAACTTTGGCAGTGTAAACCGGGTCTTAGACAATGATTTAACAAATATGATTTGCTTTGTAGTTTATGTGTAGATTGTAATTTAAATGTTTTTTGTCGAGATTTGGCATTAAGGAACTGCTGATGCCTGATTAGTAATTGAATGCAAGTACTTTTTAGTTTTTAGCTCGATAGACGAAAAGTTTAGCACTGTAAGTAAAAGGACGCAAACGTAAATTGTTTGACATGCTTGCACATTTGTTCGGCCTAGGTCAACGTCGCTCTTTTCATGAGCCAAACCTAATGCAAATGCCTAAAGTTTTTGTTTGAGCTCATTTACATTCGGTTCGGCGCATGAAAACAGCGATACAAGAAAATTTATGACAATGCGTGCACGTAAACGTCTGTGCGCAGACGACTTCATCGATGAATTCGCAAAAAATTCGCTTTCGATTGCCCTTACGGTAATATTGCTCCCCGTTGCCCTACCGCTTGTTCATCGTCCCTGGTGAAAATGGTTCAGCCTGACAAATACCGCGTAAGAAAACCAAAGGCAGGTCGCAGATCAGAACGCCGTCTGTTAGTAATCCAGCAGTTTCCGCTTATTTGATTATGTAGCTCCTTACTGTTTCCTGGACATTAAAGTGAAATTTCACATTGTTATAGAACATAACTATACATTTAAAAGAATTATTGATTACCTAGTTGATATTTATATTAAGTGTAAAATCAAGTTTTTTTTCTGTCCATTTGTATGTGCGCACAATTGTTTCTCTTACACCCGTTTTCCACTAGGCGGAATTTTCCGCGCGGAAAGTAAATGTAGCAACGTGATTGGCTCGCTTCGCAGCGAAAAATATTACCAGCCAATCAGTTTTAAAGATTTATTTTCCGTACAAAAAATTCCGCCCAGTGGAAACTGGCTTTACTCCGCATTTTCCCATTCCGCGTTTTGAAGATTCCGCATTTCCATTCTGGATCATTCCAATTCAAAATCATCATATTTTAGATAGTTCAGTAAGTTCACAATTGCTTTTGAATTCTTATAATTTAAAAATATAGGATATACTAAGGGATATGAAGGGCAATAAAATTCAAAATATGCTAGGAACAATTGCGCTGTGCTCAGTTTTGTCACCGTAGTATGCTCCCTAATAACGTCATGCAGTGATGCCGTGCAGGTTTCTCCCCAACAGAATTCTGCTCATAATCTGTTCAACAGCGCAACAGGGTATCACTTTTTTTCCAATTTCGAAACAAGCAGTAGAAATCAATCACAGAGGTGAAAAGTTTCGTCGATTTTGAGCCGATGACGACGCTGTTTATTCGGATTGAGATTAATTAGCCCCATTTCGCGTTGTTATCTGGAATTTATCACTATAGCGGTCGGATCAGTGTAATTGGAGACACCAAATGACCTTATACGTACCATACCTACGACTTTGACCTACTTTGTCGGACTTAGAATATTATGATAATTCGTTCACATCATGTCCACATAAGGAAGAGATTAAAACTATCATTAATTATACAAGAAGGCGCGATATCTTGCATGCTAAAATACTGATAAATCTCGCAAACAAATAGTACTTATCTATACATGTTTCCAAGTGGCGTCTGCTTTTCTGTCACAACTTGCGGGACAATAAGGTCGCATTTGTGAACGGTTGGCTTTAATGATGAGCTGCTTAAGATAGACTGCTTGGTGGAATTGTTATACATTCAAGACCTTTGAGTGCATTGGAGGGATATAACGTCTAAACGAAGGTAATTACCAAAGTTTCAAATCAGATTAAAAATATACAACCAGAGACCCACATAATGTACTGTACCGCGATATGTTTTTGATTTAAAAGATACCTCAGTAAGATACATACAACAGTTCAAAATTATTTTTCAGCAAATCGGAATTTCGGTTTTTCAAAAACTACTTGGTAGTGAACTCAGATTCTGAACTGTGAAGAAGCTTCCTAATCTTCAAATAGTCTTGTCTAAGACTTGACGTATTTGATACTCAATTATACACTTAGTAGACGCTTAATGATGATCTTCAAAGTCAAGATTGACCCTCAATGTATGCATAGTTCAGTTCAGTAATTCACTACTTCAGTCTCGGAGAAATTCGGCAACTTTGATCATTGCTTTTCACTGCAGCTGTTCCATAATGTTTAATATAGCAACGGGATTATTGATGCCGTTCTGGTCACTGTAAAATGCGTATCATCCTCAGGGTGGTAACATGCATGTCGCGTTATTAATTTCAACTATAAAAAGAATGAAACTTGTTTGCTAATTGTCATTTGGTGATTAATATTTTTGGTCAGACATTTGAGCCGACATACTCTGGGACTGCTACATTTTATTATTGACCGTGGACATGCACAGTATGATTAAACGTGATCATTTTCTACCAGCAGGATGCAGTAAATGAATTTTGCAGGTTTCGTTCCACTAGTAGCTAAGAAATTGCTATGAGAGGGTGCACATCTTGACGTGGAAGGTCTAAACAAAGCCGCGTGATATGACACGCAGAGGCCGTTGTTGAATAATTATCCCTTCGGATAAATCGTGGTATTTAAGCGCTAATTGCTCGCCAGGCCTGAGACAGCATGCAGATAATTAGCTCACTCGCTCGGTTCAAACAAATTCCTTCGCACAAAGCCTCTACTCTACCAGAAAGATTCTTACAAACTATTCATTTTAACCCAGTTTTAACTAAACATATCTTTGTAGACAAAGTTAGATAGATTTTAATCGGGTGCAAACTTGGTCACTCGTGCGAACCCAGCAAAAGTCAAAAGAAAATAGTTGAATTGAGGTTATCCATGTAATATTCCTGGTTGCATGTTAACGTTTAGTTAAATAAATTTTCCAAATATAAGCGCACGTTATGAAATTGCCGATAGAAGTGCGTCCCTTTGTTGGTCGATGATATAAAAAGGATCATGCACGTACGTACTGCAGCTATAACTACATGTACACCTGTTTAAGTTATGTTCTCAGCAGTGGGAATCCAAATTTGTATGAAGAAAGAGTGCAAACTGATGAATCGAATTGCAATGAATGAGCTTCCCGAACTAGGTAACGTTTGCAGCTTGCACCATGGCTCGTAACAAATGCGTCTCAGTACGCGTGATGAGATACAATATGCAACAAGCTGTGCAAGAAAATGGCCCCCTCAGCTGAGGCAAAATACTGCAGTGAGATATGATATTTACACCAGAGTTTAACCTATCATTTTGGTCGTTTGCGTCCAAACATAACCTGGCCACATGCCAAGTTCTTGTCTATTTGCACCTAGCTTAATAATTCTAATATAGAGAGCACTTTCTGTAAAAGGCTTCAGCTTTGAACCATACCATTTTCTGATTAAACTTACTCGGGAGGTATTTCCGGAATGCCCCCGTTTGACAATGTATGTCTTCTGATGTTGCACGATGTAACGCAAAATTGGAATGTTATCCACGCAATAACTTGAACATGTATATTCCGTTAATGAACGCTATGAAGCATGAGAAGAGAACTGTAAAAAACACACAAAGTTGCCAAATGCTTACCCCACGAAGTCTCTTTCGTGCAGTATTCTTGAAACTCAACTTCCACTAGTTTCCTTTTCTTTTTAATTACACACTCAAACTACGATTACGTACGTCTTCTTTTAGCAAAAGTCGGCTTCTTACGCGAATCAGAAATTACAAGAGACTTTCATTGACCATATGTTTCACCATAATTTTAAATTAATCTAATTTGGTAATTGAGAAAATTGATCAGAACATTTTTTTGTCTGAAAAGCACTTGATACCGATATGCCATCGAAGGCCGGCTATTCACGTTTTCGGTCTTGAAGATTGTAGATAAAAAATCATTCCTTTTGTGAAAACTTGCCGAGTACTGTTTAAGTGGATTCTTGCGATAACCTTATAAGATGCAGTGTAGTTGTGACCAGAAAAGGGTTCTGGTCAATTTTTCAATTCAAATTTGAAATATTGCTGGACCTTAAAATTATGTACCTTTAAATGGCCCAATTAATACATATAGGCAATTACGATATAAAGTCTCCTATGCTATAATATCCGACTCAATTAAACGATATCCATGGCATTTATTTATATAATTTCCTATATTATGTCCGATAATCTACAACATTCCTCTGTTTGTAAAATATTATATCAATTTGTTTGGCAACAACACACATATTATTTAAACATCTAGATAACAAATGACGTTCTTGTTCGCTGCCAGGAGCCGGTTTTGTAAACCTGTCAACTACGTTTTAAATACGATTTTGTAATTAAAAAGTAGTTAAATATTGAATAGGCGCTTCTGGTCGGTTCATATCCGTATTTAACTGAAGATAACTTCATCAACGGTTTTATACAACTGGCCCCAGGTGCATGGTTGCATGTCACCTTGACGCGAAACTTTTTCAGCGCGCAGTCATTCAACGCTCGTCCTTCCACCAAGTTTCCTTCTTGATCTAGTTTTACTTTTACCCATGTAGTACTAACTGGTCGGCAAGTAGTTATACTACACGTCTTACAAACGTTGTTCACTTGTTTTCATAAGCAAAATGATAAGACTTTATGGCAAAAATTATAAACCAAATCTAAGAACAAAGCGCGCTACTTGCTTGCTGTAGCCATATCAATATCTTTTCCTTAGTATACCATACTTAAGTGAATGCAGTCATTAATGCTATGTATAATGGAATAGTCTTATAGACATAACCGATGGAATTATTTACTTTTAATATCAATAATATTACAGGATACCGTCACAATTTTGGAATTTTATATTACAAACAAAATAGTTACATTCTATTTAAATTCCATTGTTCTCCAGGTGTTCAAACACGCATGATACTTGACTTATATAGTATGCTCTCCAACAAAGCCATGTTCTTATATTTGAATAGTGCATGGCTGTGGATATAATTGATGCGTTAGTACAATTTTCGGATATACTCTGCATGATATTTACTATTTTTGAACGTTTCTTATTAAAGTTGATTTAGTGCTTCATCGAACAGCTGCATGATTTTGTTAGCAACTGATTCTTTTGTTCAACAGGAACAGTATGACAAATTTGAACCGCCGAGGAAGTTTATCCGCTACGAGTGTGGATGCAGCCAACAACGTGGACAATGTGTTTACTGACGAGGTACGATATAGTAGAAATATATTCACAGTACAATTGCTTTTCCAACAATAGTTCCTTCTATTTAATAATCTGCTTGAGAACCTCGCAGAATCGCTATACTTTTTACTGATATTATTTTTTGTTCCATGCATGCACTTCTTGCCTAAAATTAATATTTCATCGATCATTTTCATAACTTCTTAAACCGGCAGTGTGTCTTCGTCGTCATTTGTAGATATATGAATACGAAAACGTTTTCCACAAAGTTAGCAGTTAAAAAACAAATTGAATGCAGCGAACTTCGGTTCTGTCTTTAATACAGGGCAGACTAGCACAACTCACAAGTTCCTGTTATTATGTTATCGGCATGCAGCAGTTGTCTTATGCTTTTATCTATCAAAGCTGTTTGTGCTAAATACACTGACTGATATGTCAACCATGATTCTTCTTTGGGCTTCTTAGTCAACAGAGTGGTCTTTTTTTCAAAGAGGAGTTTAGTTTTTTTCGTGACCAATTTCATTTCACTTCTATCCTCTCTACACACGACAATTAAATGTGGCGAAATGGACGCACTATTACATAACAAACTGAACTTTGGTCAAGCCAAAAAGAAGAATATATCTATCACCAAATTTGGAAAAACCATCGTAAAGTGTTTTATTGTTTATTGTTCATTGAAACATTCGCACAATTTAATAGCTACTAAAAGCCACTGCTAAAAGCTATGTGCATTACGACATACTATTACAGATACAATTAAAACAAATTTATGTATTTCCTAATAATATACGTATAATATATACCTATACGTTATATTTTCTTAGCTCTATAATTAAATACACCCTATCCAGACAAACATTCGTTATATTTGTTAACAGCATAGCTAACTGAACTACTTTTGAAACGTTCCGTTTTCCCTCGGGTGTTTTTTTCCTGATTTCATTCATTAACTTTCTTGGGTAATATATTAGTATGTGGTTTATAGTCAGGTTGGTACTTCCTCAGTTACCTCAATGCTCATTTGATCCCGCGAAGTATTGTCACTTGTGTGTTTTCGTATTGCACGGTGGAAATTGTCGCCCTTCTCTCAAAACATGCAGGTATATCAATTCCAGCTAGGTGATATAAATATATACACAATTTTTGAACTTTGTTCGGCTATATTTTCCACAATTTCTACGATTTTCCAACCAAATTTGCCATTGCATAATTTTATGATACTTTCTATAGATGCATGTGGTAATATTTTTTTCCAGATCAAAATTTTGTCAATTATACGCTATGCGTACATTACATAGAAATAATAGACATAGAATGCGTGTTGATGACGAATCATGTCTCCACTTTTTCAGGGCCACAAAGGCACTGGAATATGACTGGATGCCCTTTGTGGCTCTGTCAGTGGTCAGTGGGCTCTGTTGAATGCGCCATTTTGAATCTGGCCAGGAGTGGGAATGTAATTAGTGCGGGCCGACTTGCCCGAGGAATTTGTTCATCCTGGGAAGTTTAGCCATAGCCATAGCAGCTGCAGGTATTTCACCATGTGAAGTGGACGGTTTTGCAGATAAATGCTGTTGTTGCCTGGCACTATGCAGTGTAAAGTATCACCAGGGTTAGTTTCGTCTTAGAGTACACTGTCTCACCTTTAAGTGGTGAGAACAATGAGCGAGGGTTTCGATCAACTTTCTGATCTAGATACTCACTGAGGTGCAGTCGTCACAGATTGTGGAAGCGAAGTCATGAACTGTAATACAATTACTATATTGTGCTGTGAGTGACTTTAGTTGAGCTTAAAAGTGGTTAGTAAGTTCGTTCTCGGTTAGATGTACCGTTATACTCTGTAACTGCACGTGAGCAAATGAACAACGCAGGGCCCTGGAACAACAACAACAATACTTGCGCTCTATGCATGCGTTTTCCTGATGTTTCTTGTTGTGGTGAGCGTCTGATGAGCGCTGTACGTGGTACCGGTTAATTATACTTCTCACGAAGTGTGTTTTTTTCGCAGTCGTTTGTTTGTCGCCACTTAATTGTTAGTACTTTCAATAAACTATTCAACTATTTACTGCCATTTAGCTACTTCTATCGTGTTTTTTCTGTGAAGATAGCGTGGAAGAGCGATTACCGGTTCAAAATGCCTTGCCAGGGGCTTGCCAGTAATTATCTGCGATGTTCTCTGATCCATTATCGGTGACCGATGAAGAAAAACTTTGCTCATCCATGTCCACGATTCACGGCAATTGATATTCATCATCAATGTTCTTGTCAGATATATGCTACATATTTTTTAACAATCTTAGATCGATGGACCTGGATCATATTATGTTTGCGACGATGGTTTCGTTAACGAACTTATACCTCGCATGACGACATCTCTTTCCTCTCCATTGTGCAAGGAAAATGTTCGTTGGCCAGTTTGGGGGAAAAGAGATCTGGCGAGAACCAGATCATTACCTGATAAAAATGAAGTACGTAACTTTGTTTTTGAAATGTGGTTTTGCATTAACTGCATGTGTTTGTAGTTTTCATGAACCTATAAAAGATACAAACCCGCTGTAAGTGGGCGAAGGAATACTTTTGTTTCACGCAGTACATAAAAAAAACAATTCAATCTAGTCAAATATAGCCTGTATACAATACTCCATGACTGTTTTTGGTAAAAGATAATTTTGTGGACATTCCAATTTCTATAGATCGCGCTCTCCAAAAATAGATGCAAGGAGTTGCCAGGTACGATTTATTGTTCTTATAAACAGCTCAGAATAGCAGCATGATGGTCACTGGTAATGATAGTTGCCTCAAAAAAAAACCCCGTGGAAACTGGAATTTATAGGTCGTCTTCAGTCATATAAGTTTGAGATATCAGATGACGGGCAGTATATTAAAAATTGACGTTAAAAACTCTTCAGTCGACTTCCAAGATTGTTTAAGACATAAAGGTTCCATCTCTTTTTAATTTGATGATGTACAGACCGCTTAAATAGGAATCGCCAAAACAAAGTTGTGACTTGTCCGTCATTTGGTTAAACAATCACGTGATCGTGAGTAACCTACTGTCCAGTTCTGTCCTGAAATTAAGTTGCAAAATAGATATCTCAGGTCTTAGCACTGTGAGAGGAGGCTCTTGCGTTGACAATGAGCCACAACAAGGTTGCCACTAGTAAGGAGCAAAAAACCAATACGCAAAATCCCGCATACAGGAATATATTCCGAGAATCTCGTATGGTTTCAAACGTCCGCGCGTTACTTCTTTATTTTAACAAATGCAACATTTCATTAACCCATCTAGCGTCGGACAGAGCAAAATACATATATTGGACGTATTGGCGTGAATTGCTAATCAATGGGCTATTTAAAGAAAGTTTGAGCGATCACATACTTAAAGACAAACACTGATTTCGAGTTAGCGCGGCTAAAAATACAAAAGACCTGGAACTGCCCCAGGCCGAGGATTCCCGCTATAGCGCGATAATATCCCCCTCTTCACACAGTACTTAGTTCAAATAACTTTTGCTGATTGGATATATGTATATGAACTATAATGACATCCATGCACAGATGAATTAAATTTAAAAAGTGAGAGGATGCTTGCTGACAAGTATGTGCCATAATAAGTCATCTTGATGTTATTAAATTGTAAATACCTGTGGGTATAAGAAGATCGCTGGCTCGGGCTTATAGTGATGTATGTGGATGTATGGCTTGTGTCATTTTGAAGTAAATTCTGTTTTTAGTCTCATGCCTCTGAGTCATACAATACGCTAGAATGCAGTAAAAATAATGGTAAAGCCATAGAACCAACCATGACCTGGTCACCAGATAAGGTGTACACCTCGCCTAGCTAGTAGGTGCACACTGTATCATGATCATGTTGGATGCTCAAATTGAGAATGAAGTATCATTGTCATCTTTAAAACAGTCGATGGCGTGGTCCGTGGGCATAACAGTTGGAATAGAATTCCATGTCGTTGTATTGGCTGCATTAATGAATGAACAGCAATATACATCAATCAAATTTTCATGCCTTTCTCTAAGACACGATGAGAAAACACTTGTGTAGTTATTGATATTGTTGGTTGTGTATTGTATAATATCGATTTCTCTTATTTCTTGGAATATGTACAATAAATTTGTTGTTTTATTACTGTGGCTGCTCTCGTCATGGTACACCACCTGTATCTCAACACATACACACGCTACATGATACGTCAACAAGAACTTGTACACTCTCATGTTGCCACTCGCAGCATCCGTTCTCAGGCTTGGCTTAAGTAAATTATTCATTTCATTCTTCTTCAATATAACAAAAATAGTCTAGTCTTATATATTTGACGTGTCGGAAGACTCTCACGCCGTACTTCGGTCAGGAAATACCTTTCTGCTGTAACTTTCCTTTTTGCGTTTGATAAGACCAAACTGTCAAATCAAAGAACGCAATTACATCTTTATGTTGTGTTTTTGCTGACCCAGCCTGAGGGAACTTCACGGACATGGGAGTGACGTTACTCGTAGGTTCTGTAATATATTTTTGGTATACTATGGAAAAGCTCTTTGCCAAATAAGAAGTCATACTTTGGTGGTGGTTGTTTTGCACATAAAGATCACGCAGTCATTTTGTACAGAATATGGTCTATACTTATAAATGAATACGCAAAGATTTATGCGCGTTTTCAACAATCTGGCAACATTGACTACAGGTAATCGATAATATATTGTCTGTATTGTGTATTACTATTGGTGCTTTTTGTGTTGTTCCAATGATGTGTTCCGCAACATTAACAGAATAGATTATTAGAAGTTGGACATTCATAACGTTACAAGGTCATCAAAATTGCTATGACTCTGCAGCATATTGCGAGGCACATTGATCGAAGCGTTACAGTTTCTTCAGCGCATGCATATGGATAGGTTGCATAGTGGCAAGACACTTTTACGTTTAGATTGCTTAATTGTTGGCGTGCCGTTACCGTTGTTTCATGTATTGCTTGCATTCATTGCAGAGTTACAGTCACTAATTTCTCCACATATTGCTAAATTCCACTGCTGTGAATGCATTCAGAAAAGAAATATATTTCATGTCTATTATCCTGAAGCATGATAAAAGAAATTTGATAGACTCAGGACATACTTTTTTTCTTGTATCAAAAGACTCCTTTTGAACATGAAATGGTAAAAAATACAAGCTTTCAGAAGTTCAAAGTACGTTAATTTAATTTACCCGCCATTTTGTTGTCCGACGGTCATATCACGTATTGCAATATTTCTATATTTATCGCCACATCATTCGGTCATTTCCTTGTGTCGTGCAGATACACGTCACATGAATCTGGCTGTGACTCGGTTACGATAATCTCCGTGGAAATCGATTGTTGAAAAACCGCCTCCACAGTGAGGTGGCTGTTTTCCATCTTATGCATATAGGCTGGTTTCATACACCTAGTTCCCTAGTCCTATATTTATACATTTATGAACTGCATATGTATAATACTTATTCACTAAAATACCATTACAGTTATATATGAACTTATAACAACTAACAATTAAGCCACCATATGGAAGTATGTTATTGAAAATGTTGTTTTGATCACGTATATCACATTAGCCCTTGCTATATTGTTACAGTATTGTAAAAATCTTTGTTCTTTTAGTAGCTTACGCATGAATAATCGCTTTTGACAGAGTGCGTTGCCGTCAGTCGCATGAATTCCGGTGTATTTTTTTCTTGAAAGATCTGCTAAAAAAAACTTTGCCTCACGTAAATGTTCATCATGATATTTCTTAAGCCAAAGCTGTTTGCAGTTTGTCACGCAATGTATTGATATAAACGGAACTCTTTAGTGTAGCATTATTTAGAAGAAAAAAGAGGAAAAATATACTTGAGTTTCGTGCGTAAGTTTTCTATAGTACACATATTTCTATATCCGTTTAAATATAGATATTTTTGCCAAGAATATGTTGTTCAGAAACCAAGGCAGTGACACAATCGTACAGTTCTATTCTTGTACGTTATCATGGTGATTTGTGCGAATATGCATACTTATTATTGGTTTCAATAACCGAAAAAAATAGAGCGGGGATAGAGCATACTGAGAATCGCACCACTTTGTAGCATGAATATTTGGCCGTAATAGCAGTGTTTTGTTTGGTTATTTTTTACCATGATGCTCATACTCCAGAAAT
>JAODVQ020081413.1:0-14548 GCA_025400075.2 Phenganax stokvisi
TTCAACCCACATGTGAATAAAGATGAATGTGGGGGAGTAAGAAGGAAAACACCGCACCCGAGTTGGTATGAAAAGTGGATGTCCTCACGCCACACCAGAGCATTTAATTAGGCTTAATTCTATAATATGCACCTCCATTCCTCACTATTCCCTTAACATAGGGGCAAAAAACTAGGGGAAAAGACAAGACACAGGACAATTTATGCATCATACGTAGGTAGTATTGGAATGCGCTGTTAGATAATCATGTGTGTATGTAAAATCCAAATGCACCTGTTAGCATTACTACTTACATGTATGTACTATTAGTGTGGATTAAAGAAGTAGCAATTTTTCCTGGAATTGGTACACTGATTATACCCAGTGCTGGAGGGTAGTTTCCAAGAATTCACATTAACTAGAGACACATTAATTAGAGACACATCACCACAGGCACAGGGAATCCTTATTATACAATTACGTATGTACTAGCATAATACTATATACATGTATTATACATACACCAGTTGTTAATGTGGATTAAAGAAGCAGCAACTTATGGAGGGCAGTTATAAGAACTACATACCTACAGATCTTAAAATTTACATACAGGCCTTCAAAATCTATAACCATTTTTGGGCTCTGAAAAATGTTATTGTTCCAAGCTATGTATATACATAGAACATATAAAACGCCCAGTAACCATTTAGTGTGTTCAAGTCAAACAATGTTAAACAACATTTCACTAGTAAATAATACCTGAATACACAGGAATGTCGTAGAGTGAAGATAAGTATGTAATTATAGTGCCCTTACGTACGTAAATATCCATGGAAACAAAAAGGAAATAGCTGGTGGGGTCGATATGTAAGCATAAAACGGAAGAGTTTACAAGTGGTATTAAGGTATTAAGAAATAGGTTCCCTGGGATATTACAGGGGTATGCATGGTTGTTTTTAACACGTTAATCTATAACTATACAATATCCCTTAGAACTTGTTGCACTTAGAGGTCGCTGCACTTGAGGTCAGATGCCAAATAGATACATACAAGCAATGCAATAGTCCCCACCCCCATAGAGTATAATGTAACATGAGCTGTCTGAGTGACTTTACAAAGGAAATACCAAACTGGTGAATCTAGTGTGGATACCAGGATTTTTGTTTATTTCATAATGTATACGTTAATTGCATACAATCTTTCTGCTTGACAAATACATACTCGCTCATATCTATTATCACACTGTAAGTAGGTTTGCATACTGCCATGATCAAACCCACTCAACTAATGTTTGTATGGCGAGACAGTGATTGCTTAACATTATGTAATGCCTATTCTACAATGGGTCCTGGTTACTGTCATACTAACCGTGCAGAGATGATTTATGACGATAAGCAGGGATATGATTATTATTATCCCAATTTATGGCTATAAAGGCATACATATAATTATATGTATGTACAGAGTAGAAGATGGCCTAAGTGGGCAAAACCTGAAATCCTGCATGCTAAAAGGCGTGATGGGACATTAGGAGGGGCTAAAGTACTCTAAATACATAGGTGGCTAAAATGTATGGCGTAGTATAGGAATGGGTTTGGAATTTCGTGACCTCCTTGTCACAGGTGTGATATTAAGGGAGACCCACTGTAATTTCACTTTCCAATTGGTTTTGAGTAAGTGTTACTATGTATGTAGAAGGATGGCATACTCAGTACAATGCTTCATTGCTGGGGTAGAAAATGGAGGTGAGGAACATTACATGAGGCTAAGTAAGGGGTTTCACAGGTAGCGAGAGACAATGGAGGCGAGGAACATTACATAAGTCTAAGTAAGGGGTTTCACAGGTAGCAAGAGACAATGGAGGCAAGGAATATTACATGAGGCTAAGTAAGGGGTTTCACCATAATTCTGGTGTAAAGAGTAATCCATATCCTGAATAATCATTCATTACATTGTATATAGCTATGTGTTACAAATGATGTAAATTTATTATTAAGATTTGCTATTGAAGGGAGATAGGGAAAGTGGAGGTCATTCCCTAGCCGCATGGGAAATGGAAACCATCACAAATTACTGTGGAATTGTAGATGAATCACTATTTCTGGCAATAGTCTCTCGCAAGGTCATACGGTCATATACCCAAGCGTGATGTCTTTCTTCCTGCAAGTCTTTTGCATTGCAAGTGTATGCTGTAGTTCAGCATCCCACATACGTAGCAGGGGTTATTATTATGGTCACTAGACAGTCTCTGAATTCATGGTGCTAGAGAATCATACAATACTATATTATAGTACATAGCTTGTTAACCAGGCAAAGGAGCACAATGGATGGGTGTTGTTCACCTTTACATAACCTAGGCACATGTATATTATACGTACTATGTACATAGCTTTTGCCTAGAAATTTAAAGGCTTATTAAGGCCGGGGGAAGAGCAGTCTCAGCGGAGGTTACTAATCTGATGAAATAGTGAAATGTAATTGTGGTTAAACAGACTCAGTCACTCCTTTACTTTTTAACATGCATTCAATGCCCTCCAATAATACAGTGTAACCTCTCTATAATGGACAACTTGGGGCCAGGATATTTGTCCGTTCTAGCAGGGTGTCCATTCTGAAGGAGTTAAAATGTATTGATCTGTATTAAAATAGGCCACAAAAATTTGTCCACTATATTGAGGTGTCCAGTATAGAAGGGTGTCTATCAAGCGAGGTTCCATTGTAGAATGCAAGTAGTATGTGAATGTGTACTTTGACCTCTCACAGATAAAAGGCTCTCTTTATCTAATACACTGAGGTCAGACCCAAGTGAGCGTTTATACGTATGTACACATCGGGTATAATGTATGGGCTTGAAAACAATAGGAATATTTGTGTGGCATTCTGAGATCTAATGAGCACTCGTGATAAATGCCAAATAAGAACCAATCTACGGGCCGCTATGGAATTATAATTTAGAAGACAGACTGCAAATACCAAAAACTGTTCAGTTCTTCCAACCACATACATGTACATATATATATATATATACGTTGATTTGCATAAGTGAGAGCAAGAATATTATGACTGGTACTGTACAAACTGGAGGAAGTACGTAAGAAAGTATTAATACATACACTGTAATTCAGTGGTACCCCACTTAATGGCTGCCCCTCTATAGTGGACACCGCAATATAATGGACACATTTCTGTGTCCCAACTTACTACAGCTCAATGCATCTTAACCTCTCATGAACGGACACCCAGCTATAAAAGACAATTATGCTGGCCCAAAGTTGTCCATTATAGAGAGGTTTCACTGTAATTTGCTTCTCAATAGATACAATAGTTTATTAAAGGTTCATTAAAGAGAAAAGACAAATGAGGTATGTATTATATAATATATAAAGGAGGAAGTTAACTGAAAGGGGTGTGAGTTATGGTGGTGTTGGTGGGAGTTGGCCTCTCCTCCTCTCCTGCTGCAGTTGGTAGAGTAGCTCAGTTCTATCATGTTTCATCTTTTCATTGTAGGGACGCCCCTGTGATATTAGTTAACAACAATCAACATACGTATCATACTCAACGACCCATTGCACCTAATTTAGTGGAATTACCAATATATGTACATAAGCTAACTGTATGTATTGTATCTTACTGTACAAACCTATATACTACTCAACCAAACCTTATGCCCAATGACCCAAGAAAACTATGCTAGTATATAGCTACTATTGATAAGCAATATAACACGGTCCACTTTGGGACAAACAGCTACCTCAGTAGAGAGGTTGTCCCTATACGTACATAGATCAAAACACACAAGTTAAATGTGTTATCTTAGAGGATTCCACTGTATATATAGCAAAGAAAAAGTGATTGCAATGAATGAACGACTCACTTTATATACTACAGTGTCGTCAAATCTTGAATAAAGTTTTCGCAGTAATCGAGATAATTTTCTCTCTATCTTATCCAGACCCTATGTATCCAACAAACCATCATTCAAAATTATGTGATACTTGGCAAATATACATATATAGCTAAGTGTTACCAAATGTATCTCTTTTCTTTTCTTTGCCTCTTTTAGTCTGCTATTAGCTGAGGACCCTCGTGAAGCTGGAATAGATTGAGAGTCTCAGCTCATGCTACGTGTGTGTGTATGTATGTATGTATGTATGAATCATTAGTATTGAAACTTTAATGCAAGGTAAGTGCACAACAAACAGTTGAACATCCCCCGGGTCGGCTCTATATATCTAATAATATATATTATATATACCACCTACTTACTAAGGTACACACATTTGTCAGCTGTGGTCTAGTTAAAGAAAACTATTTCTGGCCGAAGGACATGACAGCTAACTAGATACATATCAGACCAATGACAAAAGTGAAAACAAGCATATTGCAATAACTATAAGAGGATATACATAGTTAGTCTCATAATAAGGGTTCTGGATAAATAATCAGGTAATCCTGACGCCTTTAGGGAGAGTGGATTTGTCCCTATCTTGAAGGTTCCCTTATGAGAGATTCCACTCGTAATTATCCATTTGTGTATATAATTAGTATCAAATGTTCAAAAACAAACAACATGTGCTAACATGGATTACATCCTGTCGTACATCCTATCACATACAATAAATACATAACACAGTATAGTGGAACATTGCTTAATGGACACCCCTCTATAGTGGACCCCTTGATATATCAGACATTATTATTGTGTTTCATCCTACAACAATCTTACAAATGTAGAATATAGTTGGCTCGGGGTATATGCATGCTATACCTGAGCGACTGAAAGGTGTTGGAATGCAAAGTTTTTTTACAACGCTAATGATTTCATGGGAGCCAAGACTACTGCTCAAGCTTGCCAGCATGCACTAATGATTTCATGGGAAACCACAACTACTGCATAGTATAACTATCACTGACGAACACACATGCCACGCCTTCAGATATAGACAAATTTTGCATTTGCACCACTAGACTAGCTTGGTACGCTTGCAATAATCCCTTCAAAATAGACAACCTGCTATAATGGACAATGTTCCTGACCCCAAGTTGTCCATTAAAGAGAGTTTTCACTGCATATAGAGTAGTACTCATCATTCTAGTCACAGTATATTAACATTACGTAAGTGTGTTGTTCTATGCATACATACCTTTAGGAAAGAGGCGGCTTGGATCAGACGCAGACTTTTCAAATTCACCAAGGTCTTTTAATCTCTCTTCTCTCTGTTCAATCACATCACAGGCTCTCTCCCATAGAGAAATGGCCTGTCACATTGAGTATGAGCAACACGTGTAATTATGTAGTATGTGTTTAGAGAACACTACATCCAATTAGTATAGTGTTTAAATTTGAAATAACATCAAAGTGGTAACCGGCGGTCACCATTGCACAAAGGTGCTCCTTGGCTTCGTGGGTCCAGTAGGCACCGGTGCCAGGATCCCCGCAAGTTGGGCACGAGAACAGGGTATATAGTTGTGTGCTTACTATTCCTACGTATCTACATATTTATTGTCATTATTTGAAATGAAAATTTGTGTCAATGAGGTTAAAGAGAGGGAGATACGTAGATAGAATATCAATGCATAGTTTTGGCCAGAAGAGCAATTAGAAATTGCATATAGAGAATACCATAACAAAATCTGATAACATACTTAAATAAGTATGCTCAGAGACTCAGTTCAAATAATAAGCTTTTATAAATTCAAGGAAAATATAGAGCATAAGCTGACGTCAGCAGAGGTAAGAATGTCAAGACAGCAATACATACAATTTTCCCTCTTGTGGAATTCTACATACGTACTTTCCTAAGGTTCTGTTGATATTTGTGAGAACTGTATTTGACAGCCATGTCCATGCTCTGGTGCTGGGAGAGATGTAGACGTCTCCACACAGCCTGAAACCTCTCCTGGACACTTCCCTTCTGCTCCTAACAAGCAAACAAAATCATAAATTCCCATCAATTTGTAACATACTCCAATAGCCCTATTACAAGATATCCACTTAAGGGTGTTCACAATCTATTTGGAAATGGCCTATAAGGGCTACGCATAATTATTAATGGATAATGCTGGAAGTAATAAAGGGACCGTTGAGGCCATTTTATTTGATCTATTTCCGTCATGCATCTAGTTATTGCGTAAACAAAGGATACCATGCAGTAATGTGTAGTAGAAAACAACATATAGCCATAACATAGAAATATCATACGACCGCACTTCTAAAGTAGTTAAGCATTAATTGATGTGTAACGAACTGTTAAGACATGTACGTACTTCCGTTTTTTGCTCTAATTTCCTCAGTTCGTCTTCTAGGTCTGCAATATAGGAGGAAATGTATTTGATAACAAGGATGTGTTAGTTTATTCTGCTTCCGTGTCATTTTAGTGTTTAGGCAATTTATCATCATTTTCTCATTCATACACTACTGCTAGGTCATCTTTCCTAACACACCTATGATTATAAATACCCCTCCTCAATTAACAATAATATTGATGTGATAATCCATTCCCTGTAATTGAGGCCATATATTAAAGGAAGTATTGCAATAATATAGGCTAAATTTAGTGCAAGTGGAATGAAATTCTATTCTTTCAACTGTAACCTAGTTGATTAGTTTGTTCTGTATTTTGTAACATTTCTAAATATAACCATTATAGTATGCTGCTATACTTGACTTAGGCTCTATTGTTATGGGCTAAATGTTACTAAAGATAGAAATAAATTAATCAAGAATAATGGGATATGAAGTTCCACTTGTACTACATTTAGCATTTATAACTGCTACACTACCATTAATACTGTGAAAGCATATCTGCAGAAACATACGTAGTAATATGTCCTGATAATGTCCATTGAATCAACCATAATTGCTGATACTTGTTGTACTCAGCAGCATGGTCTCTTACCGTCTTCACTCGATGAAGCTGATGACTCAGGGTCTCCCCCTAATCCTCCCATAATGACAGTATTCACGTTCCACATTCCTTGCTTAAATTCAGTCTTTTTCTGGTACCTCTCTTCACGTCTCACCTGCTTTGCTCTGTGTGCACAAGAACACACTCACTAACTTAATTCATGGACCTCCACAAGATGAACACCACTGTGTCCTGAGATAACCTTGCTCAATTCAAACACGGCACAGAGTCATTTGGAGTAATGATATATACACATAGCTCTACCTAGTGGTTAGCATTGACTCAGGCATTCACGTATATACATACATACACTCAAATCTGGCATGTGTCCAAATCTAAGAAGGCTCAGCAGAGGTGTAAGTGTACGTAGTACTAAATCTATAAATCAGGTAATATGTAGTGTTTAAAAGGACTTTTTATTCTTTTTTCGGGGGCTCTCTTCCTTAGAGATGAAAATATGGAGGTAACAGTAACAGTTCCTCTTTAGGGAGGTCTGTAGAGGCAAAGTATTAGAGGACACTCCCAATAGGAGGCACAGTTAATAACTGTAGGTATAATAATACACAGAGAGTGAATGCTTTGGTGGGATAGTCTTACGTATGTATGTATACTGGATTAGATAATGTGACGGTATCAGCTGACCTGAGTTTGGAATGGAGTCTGATGAGTCTCTCCTTCCTCTCTCTCTCCTCCTCTCCCTCTGATTCACTACCCTCAGAGTCATACAGATGATAAAGGTGGTGCAGGTAGTCTGTCTCCTATTATATACGTAGGATATAGTATTTGAAATATTTTGTGGTGCTGAAAGGGAGTGTACAGTGGAACCTTGTTAAAGTGAACACAGCTACATACATGAAGCACCCATTAGTACTAAAGTCCCTTCTATAAGCATAAACTATACCATAGCTACTCTTTAAATGAAACTCCTGTTTGTGTGAACATTATAAGCTGGTCCCCTGAGTTTACTTTAATGAGGTTCTATTCTATTGTATATAAAGGGCAAGACCATGAGTGTGGCATCACACGCCATGACATTCTTGCTAAATACTTCAGCTTCTAGTGACACTACAAGGAGATCAAACCAGTGCAGTAAATGACATGTATATACATACAGCTGCTTGAAATAACATGGGCAGGCTCTCTCATACATTATAGCTACAGGCGAGGGTCACTCACTTTAAAAATGCCTTTCATTTTATTGGCTTTTAAACCAACTCTTACATTTACGGTCCCTTTGTATAGGCTCAAGTATACATTACATCATTATGTAGTACTTGATGTTAGGTGCAGTCTTTGATGGCCAACGCTACAATTGGGCACACCTCTTGTCTTTAGTTTAAATTGAGGTATGGGCTTATGTGTACGTAATGGAGTGTGTCAAGTCTATTACTTGTTGTGCCACAAATTTCAGGTAGTCATCACTGGAGATGGTGGACTTCCAGCGTTTCAGCCAGTTGAGATACTGCTGTCTCTGTCTAGCCTGTTCAGGAGTCAGTGTACTCCCTTTAGGAGCCATCTATGTACACAAATATGGACATTCACAAACACACAAAGGGCAGTATGGCAAATAGAATATTTGGGTTGATGTTACGTACATAGAAATACGTATATATGCACAATAGGACCAATAGCTGTAGTTATTCATGGTAGAATGGTTGTTCCAATCTCAGAGGTTGAATCGCTTGAAAATTAACTGCTTCTATACATATATAGCTTGGTGGGGGCCTTATTGGAGGTTCCACTGTTATTAAGTGCACATTACTTCAAACTCTCATACTTAATGTGTTTGAATATGCAATGAATTTGTCTTATAATATAATATAGAATCTTACCAACTCCTTGGGATCAGGTCCACTATAAAGATTGCTGTGTATAAATGAAAAACAGTAGCATATAATATTCTTATGTATACTCCTCATACACTCAGTAGTACCTGGTATTAGTATACATTATTTAAAGAATCTTAAAGGCTGAGATCTTGCTTTTAGCATGTATCACTTGTTAGTATTTTGTTGTGCTAGTATATCATGGTTAGAGATGGAAAAATGAACTTACATAGGTGAATGCATCAAGTAATCAAGTAAAAATAGAGGTTAGGACACATTGTGAGACATTTTATTCGCCACTTGTAAAATTTGATACAAATGAATGGAGAATCACACACCTGATTTCACAGTGGTTATATATGTATATCTTAAATGTGTAAGCTCCACTCCGGTGGAACTCATATAGAGCTGCAGAATGATATTGTAGCTCCACCATTGTAGTCAATGTGTCTTAGCCCATATTTTTACTTAATGCGTTCACTTCGATTAGGACACTTAAGGTTGAGAAATTTGTAAATCTACCTTTTCTTCCATTGGTCTCTCTTGTTCTTATCTCCCCAGGGAGGAGTGAGAGCAGAGAGTGGTTGTAGGTCAGGGTTAGTCACCCTACGAGATGGTCTGTGAGGCAGGGAACCAGAGGCAAGCAGACTAGATAGGTCGACTGAATCTGGTGGAGCAGCTGGGACCAAAGATGGCTCCTATATAATAATCACACAATAGACTCTTATGCAGTGGAACCCCGCTGAATAGACACGTCTCTATAGTGGACACCTCCATATAACAGCCAAATTTCTGCGTAACAACTTACTACAGATCAATACATTCATAACCCCTCCAGAATGGACACCCTCTTGTAATGGACAAATATCCTGACCCCAAATTGTCCATTATAGAGAGGTTCCATAACCTCTTTGTCTAGGCCAAAAAATAATGTAAGTACGTATATACAACTATAAGGATGGATTAACACAAGATGTGTATGTATAACTACTGCTGCTTTAGTTGATGATCAAGATGTTCAATGATTTCCTCTTTAGAGCTAATTTTCTCTCTGTAGACTTCAAGTATTGCAGAGCACACTGTGAGCTTTTCAAACATTAGGTCAACAGAACTGCAGATCAATCCCACTGATTGTTCAGAGTATGTTATAGTATCCAATACTTCTTCCAGTGTTTGAAGCTGAGAACTGATGTTAGATGTCTCCTTAATAGTGTCTGTGCTTAGCTCACACATAGAGTTGAATACTGTACTGAGTTCTGTCAACTTTTCGTCTTCCTTTTTAAAGTTGGATGCTACATAGTGGGTTGTAACACCTCCAGCAATGCCAATGGCTACTCCAGCAGCAGCTGTGAGACCGAGACCAACAACTGTACCTATGCCAAACGTGAAAAAACCTGCAACAACTGAGGTGGTAGCACCAGCCAGAATAGCTCCACTTCCTAGTCCTCCTACAGCAGCCACAGCAGATAGAGTTCCACCCATTACCTTAGTTGCCAGCTTTTTATTTCTTGATGTCTTTGCCTGATTTTCGCATTCAGCTGCCAATTGAAGGCAGTTTAGTTCCGTCTCTTTGTTAGCTCCCTTTTCTTTTGTATCTCGAGCCTCTCTTGTTTCCTCGACAATTTCCTTTTCTCTAACTGTTGTGGAACATTCTATCCCTGAAATTTCTGTTACTATGTCTATTAGTCTAGAATGATGCTCCATGGTGTTTGATAGTGATTTTCGCAGGAGTCCAGTGAATTCTTTAAGAGGTGTGCTATTATTGTCGCATAATCCTATCAATACTCGGTCTCTGTTTGCTTCATCGCATCCATGAGAGACTACATCAGCAAGACTGTCCAGGAACTGTTTGGTGTGAGCAAAGATGTCTGGTATTCTCCGTATAATGAACATGGCCTTATACTTGTACTTTATCTCAGGGCTCAGTGATGAATGCTCCCTTGCTAGGTCCACTAGTTGGCTGAACACTTCGGCAAATTTGCCTACTCCCTGGACCAGTTTGCCCCAGCCTTTGACTAATTCGTTGCACACCTCTGTGCCTGTTCGATAGTCTTAAGAGCAGAGGCTTTGTCACTCATGTTGTCCGAATCTAACCTGTATCTTCTTTAACTCGATTTCACCACAATGACAGTGAACTTTTATATAGGCAGGCGGTATGGGGAGCTTTATGAGTTATATGTATGTTATGCATCAAAGGGGCTAATGTGCATACAAATCATGCAATGGAACTGTGTGATCACCAATGCACAAGAACACTTCCACTACAGCCAAGGGGATTTCCCAATGCATTTATCCTAGAGTTAGGCCTTAATTAGCATTTGCCATATAGACAAAAGCCAAATTGAACTCTCATGTTCACACATCAACTTACATACACAATCTGTTGAGAACTATACTTAATCTAAGAGGGGTGGACAGTCTTACACTCTCCATATCCAGGTAGTCAGTGGGAATGGTCTTCAAGAGCTCATGGTAGAGAATTTCCATGTCCTCCTCCTCAGTTAAGTTGCTATCCATTTCATATACTGTCTTCATGTCCAACTGCAATCAAAATGTGATTGTGGTTATTAAGGATATATGGGACTGGAACCATTTATTAGTGGACTACAGTGGGACCTAGAAAGTGAACACCAGGAAAACACCCATGTTAACAAGTTTCATTTGAAGAGTAGCTACGTATAGCATGGTGTATGTACATAGAATGGACTTTGGAGTTAGTTCATACTAAAAGGGTTATAAACTGTGTTCAGATTAACAAGGTTCTACTGTATATAATATTAGGACAAGTATATATTACAAAATCCTCTATAATTGTAAAAGGGGTAGACTTGTTTATTATATAGAGGCTAAGTGCAGGGGTGAACCCATCTACATAGGTACAGATTAGCTGCTGGTTTGGAGTCTTGATGAGTGGCTTTGGCAAGGAGCACCTCTATATCAGGTAAGAGACTACTACTCCACACATGTACCTCTCCGTTGATTTCATTCCAGATGGGTTTGAATGGTTTAAGTCTGAGTGTAGTGAGTGGTGTTCTCTCTGAGACACACAGATCACTAGTCCGTACAATCTACAACGACAATTATTAGAACACTCAGTGTGAATTGACAGCATTAGGCTATTGTACTGATAATGTAGTGTAACTCTATGTGATCATACTTGGTTGTTGATGATTGAAGTGATGACAGCAGGTTGTGGTTGAGCTCCCTCACTTATTTCACATTCATTTTCTACTTCTTCATTCTCTTCCATAGCCAATCCACTGCAATATCAACAGATGGTTATAGGCTATATAACACTCCACAACAAAATGTATACATAGTAAACTCTTCAAGAGGGATTTAAGCCTATGTATACATACCTTCCAGCGAAAGACTGCACATCTGAGAATGACTGACTGCCACCTACAGTCCCGTCCCCCCAACCACCACTATCTTCACAACTAGTGCCTTCTCCTCCCATACTCTCTATCCCTCTTCCCTTAGTCTGGGAATCAAGTTGATCATTCTCTGGTATTTTAATTCCTCTGCCTGTCACATTACTACCTCTACTCAGTGATGAAGGTAGGGCACCTAGTAGCATGCTGTGTTTGACACGTGGTCCCATCGGATGTGGAGATGAAGAAATGGTGGACATATTGCTAGCTTGTGGAGTTGAACCTTTTGAGCTATCCAACTCTAAGGCTCCTAGACGTTGTGATGTTTTTGATACTGTGGCATTATCCAGGAGTTGTGAGCTCCCTAGTGTCTGTGAGCCTCCAAAAAACTGGTTATCTTGCAGTGAGCTTAGTGATCTTGATTTCGGTGGCTTGACTAGCCCCTGGTGGACCACAGTAGCAGATTGGATACTTGTTTCAGATTCAGGGAGGCTAAGGTTGCTGGCTCGAGCTGATGACGGGAAAGAAGATATTTCAGTTGTATGCAGATACTCAGAGTTGGCCGTTTCTTGTGGCTGGCTTGCTTGCTGTATATTACTGTGCTGTGAAATTCTACTAATACTTGACCTACTGATACTTGGTGAAAGATTTTTATTCACTGGAGTGACAGTGTGACCACTTGCAACTGATCCATCTCGTGTACTTAACTCCGATGCTAACTGTGATGTAGTTTCTGCAGCATTGGACAACGTGGAGGTACTTCCTTGAAGTAATTTTGCTGATTCACATCGAGAGCTTCCTAGCTGTGATAAGCCATCACCTATAACACTTGGTGATGTGCTACTGAGTGAAATACTGGAAGAGCTGGCTGGGCGGGATGAATCTTTATGAGACAAAACATCTTCAACTTGACTCTGTGAATAAACACTGACAGAATCTTGCCTTGATTCATCATCAACATTGCTCAGTGATTTTGTCTTCAAATGAACCATGGACTCCTTTTTGAAACTTTTTTCAGATTCGGACTTCTGTAGAACATCTAAAAAGCTTGTTGATACAAGCTCTGATGAACTTCCCCGACTTGATAACTCATTTTGCCGCATATTTTGCGAAAGAACTTTCTCAGAATCAGTAGAATCACAAACCACTTGCTCATCATACATAGCAGGACTATCTGACGGAGATTTACAAGTACTAGATCTTTCCTTTTCTGAGATAACTGATTCAGTTCTTGAAGTAACAGCAGCTAAATCACCACCGAGTGAAGTAGAAGAAATTGGCATATCCCGATAGGTGTTGACAATAGTAGCAGTAGATTCTTGCTGTATAGGAGAATTCACTGTAGTAGATGATTTTAAGTGTGCCTCAGTGGCTCTGCTCGGTGGTTGAGAACAACTAATTGCAGATGCACTGAGGGAAGAACTTGTGCTCTGTAGTAAGTCAGGCTCAATAGTGGTGGTTGAACCATGAAGTGAAGTAGCAGGAGTGGTTTTAACTGATTCATCATCTACCAATGATTGATTGTCTTCTAATGAGGATTGTGTTTCTAAAGCAGAATGATCCTGAGTAGTGTCAGCTACCAGAGTTGACTGGCTGGAAGAAATCAAACTGCTCATTGACTCATCTGCATTTTGACTGGAAGCAGATCCGAGGCCATAATCTTCGGTCTGAAATTTTGACGGAGTAGGAAGAGCACTGGCTAATGGTGTATTCTCACCAGATTCACTGTGCCTTGACAGAACTATAGGAGCATCGGTACTGGTGGCTGATCTAGCAGTCACACTTCTTTTAGTTGATGTGATGCTGGAAATATCACTCAATGAAAGTGCCCGACCAGCCTCAGTATCTGAAAATCGTTGAGAAGGAGGGTTCGGAGAAGCTTTCAGTGATTCAGGCTCTGAATTAGTCTGTGTACTCCGTGCTGATCCATGGTCTGATGGAGAAAGATTACCAGTGGGTCTAGGAGAGGCTTCAATAACATTATAACATGATCCATGTAGTGAGGATTTGGGTGCTGGACTTGATATTACTCTTTGTGATGGACTTTGAGATTCTCTTCCATATGAGAAAAGACTTTTACCAGATTCAGACACAGAGAGAGAAGATATTTCAGGCTCCAAATTTGAGGCACTATGCCTAATACTTGATGGTAGTGGACGAACAGTTGCTTCCACTGGAGTAGCAAACTCAGACCTTTCCATACAACTTGTAGAAAGACTTCCAGTAGCTGAAGAACTGGCTGACTCTTGTCGCATACTACTTCTTCTTGAAGTAGCACTAAAAGAGATTGATTTCCCCATTCTGCTGGCTGGACCTGAGATACCAACACCTGTGGTACTAGCTGATCCACTCCTTGAAGATAATACATTGGTACTAGCTGATCCACTCCTTGAAGATAATACATTAGTACTAGCTGATCCACTCCTTGAAGATAATACATTGGTACTAGCTGATCCACTCC
>JAODVQ020081521.1:0-17646 GCA_025400075.2 Phenganax stokvisi
CAACAAACAAATTATTTAAAAACTTTGGTCATATTTAAACTAACATTATTGTCAAAGTTTAAGGCTCACAGCCATCAAATAAAACGATCTCCGTTTGCTTACAGTCTGCCTTTCGTTGAGCGGAACTTTTAAAAACTGCAGTTTTTCATCAGCGAATGTGAGATTTTCGCTCACGAAAACGATGCAATCGTAGTCCGCTTTGTTTGGATCATCTGTTAGATTCACAGGGAAAAGACGGCCTTCTAAACCAATCTAAGAAAACAGGGGAAAAAGACTTTTATTGCTGATGAGTGATGAAACTAGTGGCCATTGTACTATAGTGCCAAATCATCGATATATGGAGTTCTGCTTACATTCATTTTTTCACAACTTTATGCACTAAAAAAAATAAATTAGGAAGTTTAACCGTCAGAGAAAAAAGAGTGTTTGCTCTCATTCGTAGGCCAAGAAATTGCGTACAAGTTCAGGTTATGTTTTAAATGAATGTGCACAACGCTTAAATTCTATTCGCCCAAGCCTCGGTCCACTACGGTCACACGCGAACTTTCTCGGAAAACTTCAATGCTAAGCGTTCTTGCATAAGCAGTTATTTTTAAGTACACAAATTCGTACCTATAAACATGGAAGCAAAGCTTGAAATGAACGAAATTTATGTAGTGATAGATCCACAACTTGTTTAGGGAATACAGCACATGTCTGACTCCATACAAACTAAAATTGCAGTCTATACTGGCCTTGGCCCATATATATACATGCAATTGTCCTAGAACACAACTATTGTATGCAATCCCAGTATTAGCTTGCCTTGCAACAAATTTCTCACCTTCCAAAGTATGAATGCAGCAATGCCAAGATAGAATGATCAGAAAAATGAAACAAGCACAATGAAATCCTGAATTTACACCCCTTATTTATACCCTTGATACCCTGTGCCAACAATTACATCATTATCACCAGACGTTCGCTGTTCCTGGATCTCAGACACCACGGACGTCATTATGATGTTTCTCAAAGATATCATTGATTTAGTGGTTCAAGTGGTAGCATTCTACTCATGCGCTGCATTGTGGTTGCATGCTGTCAAAGACTTTCAGTATAATTCAAAGATTGCCTTGAGTGTGTGAATACACAGTTTCCCCTCGTTATTTTTCGTATTTCTTTTGTGCTACAAATACGTCAATTTCCTTTTTAAATTTTTTTCCTAAATACGCACAAAAAAATAATCAATCCATCTTCGTACGTAAACTTCTGTAACACTCATTGAATAATTAATAAGGGTAGGATAATGCCAGAATAACCAGAGTACGCAATCATGTTATCGTGAAACACTACTTTGTAGCACAAATAATTTAACAATTTTCCAGCAAATACCTATGAAGACAAATAAAGTCCAACAAAGTAACTCATAGGTACATACTATATACTAACGAAGGTTGTGGTACATTGCTCACCTGAAATAAAGTGAAATAGTGATTATTATTTATTGTACTATTGCACGTGTGATCACGTGGTGTGACGTTGCGTAATCACCAGGGGCCGGATGTACGAAAGGTGAATAGCGCTATCCACTGGATAGTGATTTTTTTAAACATTCGTAAAATTTTCCATATATCGTTATAAAACAAGATTAAGATTGCTATTCATAGATTAAAGACCACTATGTTTATTTCTTTGAGCAATCAAAGTCTCTAATATTTATATCATTGACCAAAATGGACGTTTCGGCACTTTTGTCCAACTTTATGAACGTTGAAGCTTAGTGATTGAAGTATTCACTATCCGATGGATAGCGCGCTATCCAACCAAGTGTCGGACGTTTGCGCAACCGGCTCCAGGGGGGAGTGGGATATCTGCTTGTGTGTTCGTGTTTCGTAAAGCCTGGAAGCTACTGCAGTACTTTCATATTCAAAATGGAGGGCGAGTGACATTTTCAAATTTCATTTTAAAGTAAATTTAATACTCCAATTCTCGATTGGTTTAAAAGTTTTGTGTTGTGTAATGTTATGTAAATTAATTGGACCCAAAGCTGTACTTCGTTTAAATGGCCCAGCAGTTGCAGAGAGCAGCGAATCATAGTCTACCAAACGTTGTCGAGGGAGAAAAGTTGATCGATTCAAGTGAATCTAGCTATCAAAACGATCCTTCGAGTTTTAGTACTGTAATTGTTAGTGGAGGGAGCGAGCCTTGCTACAGCGATTCTGAAGAAGTTTCAGGAGAAAGAAAACCTTTGCTAGGCTCATCAAAACGAACTATGGAGCGGCTTAGTGATACAGAACACCCGCAGAACAACTGTTCTGACCCTGAGTTTAGTGTGATAATTCGCGCTGCTGAACAAGCTATTGACGCTGGTGTTTATCCACAAAGGATATACCAAGGCAGCTCAGGCAGCTACTTCGTTCATAGTAAAGAAAAAGTAAGCTAAATACAAGCTTTTGTTTTTAAGAGTCTTCTCTAGAACTCGCAAAGACGTATGCATTTATTTATTTGTTTATTTTCGCAATAGTCTGGTAAAAATACACACCTTGATACTTAAAACCTCAAACAAACTCACTCTTTGTTCTAAAACATTTATTTCCTTCAGATATTTTCATTGTTTTTTTCAAATTTTGCTATGTATCTAAACTGTTTGTATAAACTTTCGAATTTAACACGTTAATGGACTAGTACCAGCTATGAGTTATCAAAACTTTGTATTGATAAATACCGCCTATAAACTAAAATAGAAAGTTTTTTAAACCTACATGTATTCAAATTACTTATGGTAATTACATGCATTGTAAGCAAAATGAACAATGAATACTTTTATCTGTAATTTCTAAAACTTTTAAAATATTTTGCTAAATTCTATCATTAATTATTAAAAATATTTAAAAACGGAGATGTTTTGTTAGATGATGTTGATCCCTGTTTTGCAACCTCTTATTTTGTGTAGAAAATTATTGGTGTTTTCAAACCTAAAAATGAAGAACCTTACGGCCATCTCAATCCAAAGTGGACAAAATGGCTGCACAAAACTTGCTGTCCGTGCTGTTTTGGTCGAAGCTGCTTGATTCCAAATCAGGGATATATGTCCGAGGTTGGAGCTAGTCATGTTGACGAGAAACTTGGCTTGAAAATTGTACCAAAGACAAAGGTAGAAATGACCATGAACCCTTATCACTCTGGTGTTACTTTTTACTTGTTGCTCTTCTTTGATAATCACACAGATTGTGAAATTGGTTAGTGACACTTTCAATTACACTGCACTCGATCGAACTTTGGCGAACTCTAAAAAACGTGCCGCAGAACGATTCCCTGACACCATTGGAAGACATGTGAAATTAGGTTTACCACCGAAAGTAAGATTTTCAATGTGTGTATATTTTGCAAGTATATTGCTTCTAAAGTGATGCATTATATTTTGAATTTTTTAGGTTGGATCATTTCAGTTATTTGTTGAAGATTACAAGGATGCCGAGTATCATTTAAGGAAGTTTGAAAATGAAAAACTTCCTGCTAAAACACTAAAGAATTTTCAATTTCAATTTGAGAAATTGGTTTGCCTTGATTATATAATTAGAAACACAGGTTTGTCTCCTGCTACACTAACAAACAACAGGACATTTTATATAAAAGAGACTACTACAATAACTTTAAACTATATCTAGATCGTGGCAATGATAATTGGCTTATCAAATACGACAAAACACCTGTTTTAGCTGATGCTAAGACTCCAAATGATGAGGTAAACTCATTTGTGCGCAGACGCTGCAGTGTAGGTATTTTGATGCATGGATACCCTATGCTTCAAGAATAACTGATTGTGATGTTTTATAGGAGGAAGAGGAAGACTGGGATCTAGTAGAACAACCAGAAATCTTCATAGCTGCCATTGATAATGGTCTAGCATTCCCATACAAACACCCAGATTCATGGAGATTATGTATGTTGACTGTGAACTTTCCTAATTTGAACCCAAGCAATTTGTTTTCTTTGTTCAAGAAAACAAAGAATAGTATTCAAGATTCTCAATGTATGCATCAATTTTTTGAATTTGTTTCAAATATTTGATTCAGACCCATACCACTGGGCTTGGCTACCCTATGCAAAACAACCATTTTCGGATGAAATACGTGAACTAGTTCTGGGAAATCTGGAAAACATGGATTTTGTTCAAGAATTAGCTGATGAACTGTATCAATTATTCAAAGTAAATGTCGAAATTACGCAATTTGAAACACTGTTTAAGATGAAAACGTTGTTGATTTGTTTTATCTTGAGAAATATAGACGTAGGTATAGACGTAGAATTAATGTTTGTTTTCTTTTTAATTACAGGAAGATCGTGGTTTTGACAAATCTAATTTTGAAAAACAGATGAACGTCATGCGCGGTCAAGTGAGTATAAAGTCTTTTTGTCGTAAGCAGTTGTTATTGGCTCAGCTCTATAAAGAATGACTTTTGTATCTCATTTCAGATTCTGAATCTCACTGAGGCTCTGCGCCAAAAAAAATCTCCACTAGAACTCGTTCAATTTCCTCCGGTGCTCGTGCAGAAGAAGAAAATGGATGGAAGGATTCATCGCACGCCCAACGAAACATACACACAAAGTTTTCATGAAAAAAGGCCGTTTTTCTCTTGGTGCTAGTTGTTACGATTGTAAAGGAATTTTTTTGAAGAACTGATCGCGAGTGAAATGTGATTATCACAAACGAATAAAATATGACTATAAGTCAACTTTCTTTGAAGTCAACAAAAAATCTTTAATCCACCAGATTTCGTACTTGGAAATTGGATATCCGAAATTTCATTTTGAGACTAGCACTGCGCAGCTCGTTAGTATATGAAGTATTAAGAATATTTAGAAATAAAGGGGTACTTTCATCATTGTCTTGGTTGTACTGGACTGTGATTGATAAGTTCCAATGATGGAGCTACAACCGACGTGCTATAGTGCCTTCTAAATTTGTTCTCCGGTTATTTCGGGCCAGATATTCTCTTAAGATCATTGCTTTTCTTTTCCATCAGCGGCTTCAACATTTTCTTCATCTCTACTTTCTTTTGGCTTTTTTTCTGGCTTTTCATCTGTCACTTCGTGCTTCGTTTTTTCGCCTTTCTCGTTGCTCTCTGCTTTTTCTGAGTTCTCTGGTGATCCTTTATCACCTGATGTGCTTTCGTTATTTCCAGATGTCTCTTTCGTATCACCTTTTACCTCATTTTCATCCGTCTTACCCTCATCTTCACCACCATGTGTTTCCGCTGCGACTTCCTTTTCTTCTTTCACATCCTCATCTTTTTTCAACGCACTAAGCTCTTCAGGACTCGTCGCCCACTCTTGTTTTTCTCCTACGGCTAAAATGCAGAAGAGGACCACCCCAGCCATGTACACTAGGAATGTTATCCAAAACACAGTACGCCATTCACTTGCAGTCTATAGAAAATAAACAAGTAGATAAAACTAGTTCACGCAAACCAAGTGACAGCGCAAGGACTTCAAGCAAGCTTCAAGTCATTTCAAAATTCTAGTGAGTAGTCAAGCTCACCTTATTCACAGTGATAATACCGACAAGTTGTGGGCTCAAGAAGCCTGGTAACGATCCAAACACATTCGTGATTCCCATGATGACGCCGGCAAACCTGGGAGCAATGTCCAGTAAATTCACAGCATATCCAGTTGCGTTCACTCCAGTGATCCCTACACCAATACAGAGAAACGCTATCCCAACAGTAGGGTTGGGACTGTAGCCGACTGCCAGGACAAATACAGCCGCAACAGTGCAACCTAGGACGAGACACTAAAACGCTAGAGCCTGAGCACATTTGATTATCATGAATAAGCTATAAAAATAACATCAAGTAGTCCTGTGAAAGACTGCTCATCTGTGACTTACCAATGCTGAATATGAATTTCCTAGCATTGCCAACACTCATTCCATTTTTGATCATTAAATCAACAATAAGTCCACCAGTAGGCCCGACGAAAGCCTTCACAAGATAAGGCAGAGAGGCGACAAAACCAGTCTATGAAACCGTAAAATAAAAGTTCACCGTCATGCTTGGTCTGTGTTCAATTTAAAGCGCTATCATCCGGTAGTTACGTGAGTAAAGGAGCAACAGTATGAAATGACAGCTCATTATATAGGAATCATTCAAGTGTTTCGAGTTCCAGAACATTGTGCTCATCGTCTTTTTCTTCATCGCCGGACTACTTACTAACCTTAGCAATGTCAAACTTGAGGACTTCCACGAAATATTTGGGGATACAGATAAGAATGGTGTACAATCCCCAGTCAACGCAGAAATTAGCAATGATAACTGCCCAAACTGGAAGTGACTTTATGATTGCACACCAAGGCACCTTGTCTGTCTAATAGAAACAAAAATAGCACAGTAAACACTGCAAGAGAGATCGTTTGTGTAACCGAGCCATAATGAATCCATTCGTTTTCATCCACCTTACCATGCTCAGATTCTTCCCAGTATCTTTCAAGATATATTCTTTCTCCTCATCAGAAATTGTCGGATGTTCTTCGGGAGAAGGATGAACCATAAGGAACCATATAAACGACCAACACAAACCAAGTGCACCTGGAACCCGAAGAAAGTTTGCAGATACGAATTCGTCTTGTTTTTTAATCTATAGCAATTGTCAAAATAATTACCAAAACAATAAAATGCTGACGCCCAGCCATCAGGACCGTATTTTGTTAAAAGGCCAGACAAAGGCATCGTAATGATAGTACCAACTGGACAACCTAGATTAAAGCACAATAGCAATATAGTAACCTTACTATTGAAATGCTGTCTTTTTTGAAATTAATAGTTGTGAAATTTTCTTCAAATATACCTGCGACAGTTATAGCAAATAACCTTGTCTTCTCTGTAGCAGGAGCCCATTTTCTTAGTATATCATGATTGCATGGGAAAAGAACGCCCTAAAAGAAATAAAACTGAACAGAGTCTAGGTCTATGGATTTGAATGAATTTGATCACTCATCAATTTGGTTATCAATCAAACACCATATGACTTGCATTTGCCGCCGTAATGTACCATGGTTTGTACATGTCTTACCAAGAATACGCCTTCAAGAACACGGAGTGCAATGAGTATTACGACAGAGGCTCTTGCAGCAAACGGAGTTAGCAAAGTCAGCAGTGATCCCACGAAAAGTGACCATCCAAACACTTTGGTTCCACCAAATCTGAAGGCAAGCCATCCTCCTGGGATCTGAAGGACGATATAACCATAGAAGAATGATCCAAGAATTGTGCCTGCGAGAAAAACATAGAGCATATAACGCCTGTTTATATAAGAGTCGGGACGGGACGTTTGCCGGGACCGGACAATGAACGGGATCTTGGCATTTATATGTTTCCGTTTCATTTTTCGCCTTGTGTTTATGTGTAAGCTGGACGTTTTTCGTGCCGTCCCGCCCGAAGCGAGACGTTTTTCTCCATATAAACGCTCTGTCCCACCTACCGGGACAATTTTGGATATATAAATCTTTGCAAATTCATACGTCCTGGGTGTTCCCGCGAGAAAACGTCCCGTTTACAGAGCACTCATGTAAACCCAGGATGAATATTCATCCCGTCCCGCCTCTTATATAAACAGGCCCTAAGACTGCCAGATAAATTTCCCTCAAGATTCAAGATAGCTGACAAATTATCTTTTTTTCTTGCTTTTGGAACTCAGAAAAGTATCTGTCTATTCTCATTCTTCGTCTCGTCTCATGGAACATTGATGGATATCTTTCTGAATGAATAGATGCTATTACTATAAGACTTGAAAAAGCAAAAGATCCTTCTTGAATCAGCAACCGAAATTCTACCTTGAAGTTTGGAACTCCAGTCGAACTCTGCAGGCTGCAATGGAATGAAAAGAAATAATAGCCAAAAGAAAACTGTTATAATCCGTATCGCATGTATCTTACCTTAGTTATGGTGAATCCATTTTCCTTCACAGAATGATTATTACACATGGCGGTAATAGCAATATTAATATTAACTCTCAATGCATACTGAGTTGCAAGTCCTAGGAATAACATAATGACAATAATGTAACGTTTAGGAAAGCCTTGTTTACTTCTAGTCTTCTCTTCCGGAACTCCCGAATCTTTTGCTATTGTTTCCTCGGTCATTGTGGATTTTTTGTTATCTGAAAGCAATGTTCGAAATTTATGCCACGATAGTTGATGAAACACGAAAGACGTTAAAAACACTCTGGCCAATTCCCTGCTGGCTTCATTCTGTAAATACAGAGATTTTGGTACCTGTTCATGTAGAGGCTATAGAGTGCAAAACAGCTCAATTATAAATAGACATACCTCTAATTGCAGACCAATATTTGCCACAAAAATCTGCCAGGCTTTTTTAAAAGATAGACATTAAAAGTGTTGTTGAAACCAAAAATATATCATTTATCATAAGGTATTGGAAATGAATAAGGGTTCAATCAATTTCAATCGATCACAGCACAATGAAAAATACGTCACGGCCAAATGATTTCTTGTGTGTGCGCAGACTAAATTATTTATCTGTTACGGCGAAATGAATTTCTTTTCTTTTTTCATCCTTAAGAAAAAGACTGTAGAAAAAAGAGTTACTTTGTGGTAGAGGGTTGAATCATTGACCATGAATTGTAGGGCTACACAATGTCTTCAAGCAGTAGTTTTGAGAAACGTGCAGTCAATTAACAATTATGTCAATTCTACGAAGTACTTCATATTTAAAAGAATATTCACTCAGTGAATTTCAGATAATTTTGTCATGTATTTCTGTGGCAATTGCATGTTTCGAAGTAAAACAATCTTTTATTTCATATGAAAAATTTATTTGTCTCTTTAGCAAATGGATTCATATTAAAATACTGGCCACCTGTTTTGTTTAAACATGGCTCTTTGGGGCATGCAAAATTGAATAAAAGAGAAGCGATTTCCAAAATGCATTTAGTCTTCATTATCATGGATTGATATACACCGCACGCCACTAATCCCCAGCGTGAAATATATAGGAATTTACGAATGAATAAAATATTTCATTTAAACAACGCATTAACGAAAAAATTAATTAAAAATTCTAATTCCTATCTTCATTTCTCATTACTTTAAAATAAGATATGAATACAGAGTGCTTGTATATCTATATTACATATCTTAATTGTTGGTCGAGGGTCCACATTCAAAACAACTATTCTTCAGTAAAACCTAAAGAAAAAGAGCTTGAGCAAAAAGAAGTTCAGGATTTTCGTACAGTCAAAGGTGATGTGAAAATCTTCCAGTATAGTCCTGAATATTGTGTATGTGACTCTGAATATTAAGAGTATGTCTATGACTTGAAATGAGAAGAAAGTGATGAATGGTTTAGAGCTGTATGCACAACAAGCTGCAGACCAATACGTTCAACACACAAGTTCATACTTTACAATATTCAACAGATTGTTTGCACACAGCTTGATGCTGACTTAGAGCACCCCAGAAGGTTTTGAGAGTCGAATGGTTCAGTTTTTTACGTCTCTTTGGATGTAGTAATTTCTCTCTTTCTCACTCTCTCTCTTGCCCAGCTCGGGGGCTTGAGACAGAGCTGTGCATAATCACTTTGACATATTTGTATTATCAATTCAATCTTGACTGAAGTAGGCAAGGCGATAGCCAAATCACAATACGTCATCCTGTAGTGAATAAACATATCAGCATATAAGGCACCCTGTGAACTGTAGATTTTCATGCGTCTCTGTCAGCTGTCAAGATACCTCCGGCTTTCATATGCTGAGAGGATTCCTCAGTTGGTATTAAAATCACTTGAGTATCATAAGTTCTTAGGTAAGTATAAAATATTTTATCGAATGTTTAACGCTGTACTAGGATTAGAATCAATTTATTTCAAGCGACATGATATAACCGCAATAATTTTTTTTATGCCTGCAGCTGTGAAGATGACATACGCGCATTTCATAGAAGATCGCTACTTGATCCCAACTATGAGTGTACATTTCAACGCTTTGATCACCATTAGTAAATAGAGACATTGATTTCAATTAAGCACCAAACGGCTTTTTTCAAGTTGTTATGCTAAAAGGAAGGCCATTCGTGAGAGTAAACAATAACAAAGATATTCAATTATAGATTCCCTCTCGCAGTGGGCAATTATATTCTTTTCATCTGTTCACGGGAACGTTTTCTCTAACACGAGTTGTTTTCTGGCTTAATTTACAAAAGTGTCGGCTAATTCATAGCAAAGCTTTTGATTGTTTTTTTTTTCTTCCAACATCGATAAGAAAATTTGAGGAAAGATGGTTTGGAAAATGAGGCATTGCGTGCGTTTAATTAATAACTGCGTTCTACATTTGCTTGCAATATATTGTCATAGGGTGGCTAATCATTTTGCTTCGCGTGTGTCAATGATCATATATAAGTTACTAGCTCATCACGCGTGCTCTCCTTCCTTAAATCAAAATTGAAGTACAATAGCCACCGAGGTGTCATCAATGCGTCTAATTAGCGCGGTGAACCTTGTATCCAGGAAAAAATTAGCTCGGCCTCGGACAGTCACTCAATTTCGCTCCCACGGCTAGCTCGTGTTTTGCCATTTCGATGACCTAAAACAACTCCAAATTGTTGAAATGTACAGTGCCAAAATTTCTAGCATGAATTTTTTGATGGCTGTTATGAATGAGACAAGGCTAACTTTTATTTTCTGTCCAATAGGATAATCTCAAGTAGACAATTGCTGGCTCGTGTAATCTAATTAACCATTTAGTAACGGTCGCGACATAAAAGTCTTGCTCCAGAAAGCACGTAGCTTTAACTGAATGAAAACATGACGCAAACTCTTTACAAAACTTGTCCTAGGATCTACAAAACTAGTTTGCCTGACTATTTCTAAAAGAACTCTATTGTACAAGTACAATCGTGTTCATAGTGCCAAAATTTATGGTGATTTTCTGTTGGAAAATAACATTGTGTATTACACAATGTGTAATAGTGTTTTTTGGTGAGCCGCATTCATGGGATATTTGCGCACAATATCGCTCAACATCAAAAGCTTATCTAAGAGTAAATATAAATTTATCGATAGCAAATCTGCGGGAACCTTTTTTACCACAAAGCCGACTTTGTGGCGTTGATATATTTTGTCAAAAATTCAAGTGTGCTGACGCGAAACGTTTAAATAAGGCTACCGTGTGTCTTCATTTGCTAAAATTGTCATTATGTGCGCATCTTTTTTCCGACTACTGACATATAGTCGCGTGCGAACACTTCTCCAGTCGAGAGATTTGAAGAGCAGCAGTTGCGCTCAAGTCAAGAAGTGTCTATGCCAACTATTTAGCTTATCAGTGAAATTCTTTTGCAATTGCTTCCAGTAAGTATGAAATATCACAATGTATGATAAGAACTGCGAAATATTTCGCACGAATTCATGCATTAGCTGACTAGCACACAGGCATGGAAAGTGTACATATGCAGACTACCGCTGGAGGCAAAAGCGTTATTTATTTATCGCTATATTCGCGCAATATTCCCTAGCACATTACACTGTAGTTTCTAAAAAGCTCTAAAAAGATTTATTAGAATATTCCACTAAAATGTTTCTGCAACACTAGCGTACATACATATTAATGCTGTTTTTAGAATTCCAGTTCAACGTGATGACGCAGTTGCTAAGTCAGATTCTATTCAGCATCTCTTTTGTAGCAACAGGTGTGTATAAGTTTTTTATGGTATCCTGTTTGTCTTTGGAAATGAGAGAAAACTCAGAGGTAAAATAAAACTATGATAGCGAGAGCTAAGTTTTCCTGTTTTTGATCAATAGGTTCTGCATTAAGATGCTATGATTGTTTACCAAGCAATAACCTGACTTCTGCAGGGAAACCGTCATGCCTCCCGAAACCAATGAAGTGCGAGAATGCTACTCACTGTTTAAGCATGCGCAGAAGATCATCTCGAAATCCTGCATGGACGTATAAGATTTGCGCAGACAACACGACCTGTGTGTCTGCGTATACTTATTGCCACAATTTGACGAAGTCGTCTGAGGATCTAGACTGTCACGCGCATTGCTGTAGTACTGATTTATGTAACCTGAAAGTGCACGACAGTGAAAGCTATATTGTTGAAAAGCTCCCGAAGTACAATAGAGACAAAAACAACAGCAATGGCATAAGTTCGATACCAGTACCTCCAACAGCGCTGATGACGTCATTATGCTTGACGCTCCTTCATCAGTGGTGTGGTTCAGGTGTGGCTTGACTTGACATGCGCGCACTTAAATCAAGCAGAGGTCCCACAAACGCTAGAACACCCCCTCAACTGGTGTCCATAGTATGATCATATTCACTGATTGCTGAGTTATGCGAAAAAGGTCACAACAGTGCACGAAACACTAAATTTAAATATCAAAGTTTATGTACACAAAATTTATATGAATTAGACATAAAAGTAGTAAAGAAAGTAGTAAAGATGAAGTACATTATTATCAACTAGAGAAATTTCCCTAGTATACTCAGTTTATGAGCTCACATCTGTGTCAGATGGTATGGAAATGCTGACGTAAATTTCCATGAAAATTTCACTGTATTTTATATTATTTCCATAGTCTTGTGCTGGCCATTCAATGACATCTAATCAACTTCGTAAAGTCTCAAGTCGTTTCTGCATGTCAGCCATGTCATCTTCATTATCCGATTCAACTAAAGCAGTTGCTCCTTCCATCTCGCCCTTCAAAAAAAACAAACAACAAATTTGAATATGAATACTTTTCTATGCTTAAAAAAATACTTAAACTCTCACCGGTAATTCATTAGTTGCAACACTGCCTGCTTGACCAAGAGCTCCTGTATTTCAAGAACAGAAAGTATAGTCATTGTATTATTGCCACTGCTTCATTTTCAGCCTGGTTCTCATAGGTCGCTGATAGTCGGCGATCCTCTTGTGACTATTGTTCTTCATCATTGAAGGAGAAAATATTGTTGCCCATTGAAAAAGGATTTCATGCAGAAATGATCAAGAAGTATGGGCATCGCTGATCATCGGCGACATATATGAATTTGCTTTACAGTACACAAATTCCTAATGATAGCTTTTTTCATCCATTGAGTAGCAATGGAGCCCAATGTGTACTACTTTGTCATTTATTTAAACAGTTTTACTCCCCTGGGTGCAGACTTATACATCCTTAAAGGTTAAGAGCAGGCTTTCTAGTGTTTTGTACTTGCCTTGCGTGATTTCAAACAATATTTTATCAACCTCTTCTTCAGCTTCTTCTTCCATATCTTCATCATCAAGACTTTCAAATGTATCTTCTAGCATCTCTTCAATAATGCCAGCCTACATTATAAAGTCACTACTGCTATTACATTAGATAACCATTTTAACCACTACCATACACAGTACTTAGTGTGTTTGTCTGGTTTGTAGTAGTTACATTATATTGCTATATATGTAGTTGAAATTACAATATATTGCTATAGAAATAATAGAAAATTGTGAGTCTAATATTGCGCTTGTAATTGGGAAGAATTTAGGGGTTTTTTTAGCACTTCTATAACCTACAACAGTGCATAGCTGTTACATAACAATTACATGCAAGAGAGACAAAAGATAGATGTAAACTGACCTTCATCATCTCTTTAGACAGTTCCTGCATAGTAGCTCTTATCTCTGGTAGTTTGACCAGCTGTTGCATATACTTCATCACCTCTGTACTTTTTTGTAATGAGCCCGAGACACGCAAAGTTGCAAGCTGGTTTTTCATGCCCATTTCAACTGAGCTCAACTGAGCTTTGGATGCATAAAGTTTGCTCACAGCTGCCTTAGCTCTGAGGACTTCCTTAGCAAGAATACGACAACTATCTAGGTCTCCTTTCTTTGCAGAATCTTTGATTGTACGAGTTACTTTTGCTTTTTCATTTTCAATGCCTGAGATTAACATAAATATACAAGAAAAAGCAACTACTGCTTGCAGCTACATCAAGCAAGCAAAACAAAATATTTCTAACATGTGTGACTATTTTGGAGGGGATATTTCTGGGTTGGGATGACCACAAGAAGAGCCTATACTGAGTAGCAATGATTTCTAATTACTGGTAACTTACTTCTAATTTGACGATCTAGTTGCCTTGATTCCTTACGCAGGGATCGAGACCATTCTTGCACCTGAGGTAATGAGTTTCAAATGTTTTACCACTTTTATGAATAACCTGTTTGTAATGCTCATTGTTGATGAACAGTCAATCATAAACATACAAAGCAAACATTAACATTTTCTCCATAGTCTTGTTCTCTCTAATTTTCATTCACTCTCTTATAAATATGAAATAAAACAAACTATCCCTGAGAGAGTGTATCAGTACAATGCTACTGCATACAAACACGTACACACCAGTCGAATACACTATGAGTGACAAAAATTTTCACAAAGAAACACCAAAAACTACTCATAATTAACGCAAGATAGTAATGTTTGATATAATTCACAAGTTTACTTCTTTCTTACTTGTTCCTTTGGTGTTTTCTGTGGAGTTTTCCCGAATAAACCCATTGTAGAATTAACAAATCAAAACAAAAATTTTGATAATTGAAAATTGAAAATTTATTATTGTAAGAGGGAGTCCTGGGGAGAGTATGGAGATATGACGTCATTACCCGATTCACTCTTAGGATCTCAAGTACTGGGGCTATTAAACTAAAAGTAGATCAGCCGGTTGCTGTGTAATTCTCTTTATTAGAAATATTTATTGTTGGATTTTCCTGTGATCGTTTATACGATTTCTTCAAGTCATGGCAAAATCGTTTTTCCAAGATGTAGAGCCTGTTCCTCCACCTGAAGTCTTCCGTTTATTGGATCAGTTTAACCAGGACAGCAACCCTAATAAAGTAAACATGGGAATTGGAGGTATTGTGCAATAAAGAGCGTGTTTTACCATGCCCTCAATTGGTGAAATACGAATTTCATTCTGCAGAAATTGTATTTAGTCCATAACTTGACAGCTACAAATGATTTCAAAAAGCTTGTGCACCCTGGAAAATTTCTATAGAAGGCCCGTTTAGGACATGAATACATTATTCGGTTGCCTAGAAAATGCAGGGGGGGGGAGCAACGTCTCGTGTATCAGTACCACTTCATTCCCGTTTATTTTCTATAATTTTTAGATTCTTTTGGTCACTCTAGCCTGATTTATCATGTATAGTGATACATCTGCAATTTTTTAATTTATCGTCAACCCATTAAATAAATTACATTTGTTTAGTTTATCGAACTACAGAAGGAAAACCATGGATCCTGCCTGTTGTGTCAAACACAGAGGCCTCACTTGTAGCTGACAAGACATTAAATCATGAATATCTAAGCATAGATGGAATGAAGGAATTCCATACGGCAGCTGTCAAGTTGACCCTTGGAGCTGATAGTCCAGCTATAGTTGAGAATAGAGTAGGTTACACGTACTATGAACAGTGAACTAAAAAATATGTAACTGTAACCACATTTTCATAATTTTGTGTATCATACAGGTTTGTGCTGTTCAATCACTGTCTGGTACTGGCAGTTTACGTTTATTGCTTGAGGTTGCACACCGCCTTTTACCAACTAAAGTTATATACACATCTAAACCAACTTGGGGTAAGGATGGAGTGCATCAAACATAGCAGATTCTTAGTATAGTAACATCACAAACATGTATTTTTTTTCCAGCAAACCACGTCAAAATTGCCAGAGATGTTGGATATAGTGACAGGCGAGAGTATCGTTATTTTCACAAAGAAACTCGAGGCATTGACCTCAATGGAATGCTTGAGGATCTGAATGTAAGCATTTTCTTTTATCTATTATTTTGTTTGGGATGCTAATTAGAATATATCCATGAAATACAATGAAATAATTCAAGTGAATATTTGGTGGCATAGCTGTGCCTAAGATTTTTCATGTTTTAATGAATGACTGGCATGTTTCTATTGAAGAGTGCTCCGGAAGGTGCTGTTATTGTACTACATGGCTGTGCACACAATCCTACTGGAGTAGATCCCTCTCATGAAGAATGGGGAAAAATTGCTGATGTTTTAAAGGTATGATGCCTTGCAGCAATCTATTACTAATTAGTAAGTATTATAATTATGATCTATTACTAATTATAATTATAATCTATAATTATAATTAATTATAATCTATTACTAATGAGGTAATGACCAACTTGTCTTACAGGAGAGAAAGCTGTTTCCTGTCATGGATTATGCTTATCTTGGGCTTGTTTCTGGAGATGTTGACCAAGATGCATTTGCTGTGAGATATTTTGTTTCTCAAGGAATTGAATTGGCAGTGGCTCAATCTTTTGCAAAGAATTTTGGTTTATATTGTATGTTGTGTCACTTTTCAATATTCCCAATATTCTTGAAATGATAATCTTTGTCAACAATTTCCTATATAAATAATTTGTAAGCACTGAGTATTTGTTTTACTACTACAGGCAAAGCTCTTCCTACACACACCTTTCTGATACCTATATGTGGCTCTATGCATCTCTGTTACTAATGTGATGTCGTTTTTGACATGCTTGACCTTGCCAGTGTTGTGATGTATGAGAGGGAATGTTTTCCACTGTGGTAAATTTCTTTGTTCTGGTTTCAGCTTCTCGCATCGGTTGTGCATTCATTGTCACAAATGGGGCTAAATATTCAGATGTGTTGCGAGGTCAGCTAAAAGGTGTCATTCGTCCAATGTACTCCAACCCTCCAGTGGAAGGTGCACGAATTGTGGCTACTGTGCTCAACAATCCAGCATTATTGGCCGAATGGTAAAGTCTATTTCACTGTTCTAAGTCATTCATGCCCTTATTTTTGTTTTCTTTGTATAGTCATGATTTTACTTAGCATGATTTAGTGTTATTCATTACTTCATAGTTTGCTAGCATTGTAGCCATAGCACTCATCACACAGGTTGACCTATTATTAAATGTATTTTTTGAGCTTAGGTAAGTTTTTAGCTTTATCTTTTGTAGGAAAGAATGTATTTTGTCTATGTCCAAACGCATTAGTAATGCTCGCGAAATTCTATTCCAGAAGATGCGAGAGTTGGGCACTCCTGGCAACTGGGAACACATTATTAAACAATGTGGCATGTTTACTTTTACCGGATTAACACGTATGTAATACTTTCCATTACATAGTTACTCTCTGTTCCTATTGCTAGTAATATCACTAACTATCTTTATTGCTGTTTTAAAATATTACTAATGACATGTTTATTCACATTTTTCTCTTTTTAGCCAAACAAGTGAAGCATGTGTTGGAGAGGCATCATATATACATGCTGGGAAATGGTCGTATTAATATGTGTGCAGTTAATAATAATAATGTGGAGTATATTGCTAAGGCATTCAATGATACTGTACGCACTGTTACAGAATAAAACATATCATTACTTGATGCTTTATATATACTAGAGAGATAAAAATAGCAAGATGTCATAGAGATGCTATAGATATAATAGAGATATAACAGAGTGGTAAAGTAGAGAGCTAGGTATTCTGGTAAAATATCTTGTAAAATTGGGAAAAAGAATTTATATAAACGAACGATTGGTATCAAATTGATTGTAATAAGGTAGGTAAATAAGCCTGTATCACTGATTGTTTGGGTGTTGCCAACTTGCCAGTGGTTGCTACTTATTCCCACCC
>JAODVQ020081629.1:0-17642 GCA_025400075.2 Phenganax stokvisi
TTATCAGTGAAATAGGTGTGTAAATGTACTGTAGGATGTTATGACAATTGGGCAGAATATACTATAATTCTGTTTTTTCATTAATAAATCTTACTGTATGTTACTTCCTCCTTTATTCTTCTGACAGTTGATTTCTCCCCTTTGTGTAACTTTGGGTAAATGACAGCCCACCTGTCTTCTCCTTCTGGTGTCTTGGCCTGTTTCCTTTGCGCGAATTCTCGTTGTAGTGCATATTTGAACAAAATAGCCTAAAATAAACAGGTAGTTAACTACTTATGATCAATTCTTTGCAGAAAACACACCAGTTTGTATAAATTCATTAGTTATAAATAAAAACCTGGCCATCAAAGAATGATATGGGTAGTATATCTTTTTAGAAGCAAATCGGTTGTCCAGTTCATGTTTTGCCTCAAGTGATGATGTCTGGTCGTAGTCTGAAAGCTTTTGAATGGCAGTTATCAGTCTGGGTTGGGTCAGGATTTCTTTTAATTTCTTATGTGCTGCTGAATCTAAAAAGTAATAACTTTATAATAGATTAAAGCAAATGTAAGTCTGAGGAATGGAAATATAAAGGTGTCAGGGTGCGAACTGTACATTAACTGTACATTAGTACATTGCAATCATACCTGACTTGAGCCATTCTCGATCCACTTCTTCATGGGTGCATTATTTAAAAATTTTAAAGTTATTGTGGGAATGTACAGTAATGATATGATTCAGTAGGCTCAACCACTTCTCCTCTCCTTCATCTTCTTGTGTGCTTGAACTGGCCACCCAGTAAATGTGCTTCATAATTGTCTGGAGAAAAAAAGAAGAAATTTAATTTCTGTCAAATCAGTTGAAAATGCTTCCAAAACTGCTGAGTATTTAGGTAGCTGTAACCCATTCCAAGGCTGTATTGCTCGAAACTTCTTGGTTTTTGCAGCTTTCAATAACTTTTTCTTTTCACCTATAATTCCAGACATTGTAATTACTAAGCTATACAGATTTAAAACATGACATAATATGAACAATTTCAACTCAGGCCCAAATGCAACACGCAGTCCATAACTATTGGAAATATTTCCATATATGAGCAATTACCCTTTGCTAAATGCCAAACATCATAAGTATGTTTGATATGTGGCTTTTCTTGAGCCATGTAGGCTGAGACTTGTGTGTGTCTGTCTGTAATGATCTTCTTTACCACTACTTCTCTTCCTTCTAGGTATCCAAGTTGCCTCTTTTCTGCAAGTTTTTTAAACTAATCTACATATCTTTGAAGATTTTTATTTTTTGAGTACCTAAATTCACCATCCTCTATTACTATGATCGGTTTTCCTAAGAATTCACCACATATCACATTTCCTCTTGCATGTTTTCTTACCCTAAAGTTTTTTATTAGGTCCTTAGAATTAAGTCTGTCTTTTTTAACGATGTTTTGTTCTAAGAAATTTGTTACAAACGTTTTTATATTGTGGGTTTCAGATCTTTTTATGTCAACAAGGTCTTTTTATGCATCGGGTATGTCATCATAAGAGTTGTCGTAATCGAGATCAAGCTCTGTGGTCGGGTTCCAACAAGGATGTTTCGATATCTCTGTCAACATCATCGTCTATGTTGTCTTCGATGTCGCTGTCGACTTCGTTTTCTAAGTTGTTCATTTCGATTTCTTCTCATTTGTGGTCAAAGTCAAAATCTTTAAATTCTTCCACTTATTTAAAAATCATTTCATAATTTTATAACGTTTGAATGTCGGATTTTTTAACCCAACAATTATGTTTGGTGTTCTAGCCCAACTATTTTACTAAAGCATTGTTGCCTCGTATTTTGAGGACTTTTTTTACTCTGTACACTTCATCTTTTTATTGACTGGGGATAATTCTTCCTTGTAGAATTTACCTATAATTGGTTCATTGTCGCTAATGTCTTCTATTTCGTTTGTGGTCGGATCACCTGTAAAAACCTTAGAAACCTTTAAGATTTCTTCAGTGAAATTCACTTTCTATCCTTTCTCAAAAATATTTTTGTATTTGCTAACTCTAACTCGATCTCCAATCATGTACTTAGGTAAAGGATATTCTCCCATCCAATAACCATATAAAGTTGACCAAACTTGATCTGCGTTGTTTTTGTTGACAACAGCACGTTTCATTAGGATTGTACCATGTTTCGTGTGTTTATAATTGTTCACGAGCTCGTCTAAAACATCAATTCCTTTGTTGGTTCTTTTGGAGTTAAAATATTTCCACATGATCATTTTAAAAGTTCGATTGAATCTTTCTACGATCGCTGCTTTTTTATCAGACTTTGTGGAGAAATACTTAATTCCTTGTGATTCTAACAATTTTTTCACACCCACGTAGTAAAGTTCTTTTCCTTTGTCAAACTGAACTACATTTGGGTATTTTCCAAATCTATCTTTGAATTCATTTAGTAATTTTTCTACAGCCTTGGTCATGTTTTGAATATCTTTCTTGCGTAAGGGGACAGCGAGGCCATACCGACTTAAGATTTCCACTGCTGTGAGAATCCAATTATAGTTGTCGTTTTTATATCTCCTTTTGCTCATGTCAACGAAATCCATCTGCATTTGATCCGCAAGACCATCTACATAGATTTTACTAAATTTATGTTTTTTCATGATTTATTTTTATCTCCTGTAGGTGTCTTGCGTTTTCAGCCATTTTTTTATTTGTTTTCTGGTAATGTTTGAAACGTCTTGAGTGCTTTTTGGTAAAGTGCTTCTGCAGATTGATTTCCAGTTTTTAGTGCAAAGTTTCTTTGAAATTTTGCAGTATTGTGATGAGTGGTGAAAATTCACACAATGATTCATTCATTCATTCATTCATTCATAGTGTAAACTTTCTGGGAGGTGTGGGGGTGTATAAGACTATGTTTGTAATGATTTAGTTAATACTTTGTCAGTATTTCCAAGTTTATTTAGGCAATTTGAGACACCTTGCACAAATGTTGTTTAGGCCTTTTGCCAAGTTGACGAAAATTGCAAAGTATCATTGTTGTTATTGTAAAGTTATCACATTCGCTTTTGTGGTGTGCATGTCAAGATGCAATAATATTTGCCTCGAAACACCCGATTCTTTTGCCATTAATGCAAGTGCGCATGTGCTAGCATGCTTCAGATCAAGTGCTATGTTTACAAAGCTAGAAAGGAGTGAGACGTTGCTGTTTTGAAGTGTATCAATATTTCAGACATAAATATTGAGATCTTCGAGAGTGTTTGCAGTGTACAAATCGATATGATACATTTCGGGCATTCAGTTTAATTTAACAATCAAGTCACGAAGCATTTTGACGGTAAAGGAAAAGGTCAATCAGTGAGACATGTTATTCTGAACCATGTGGCAATCTTGGTACAGAGAAAGAAAAGTCGACTACATTTATGCCAAAATTCATGTAACACAAAAGTATTGCTGTTGCAATTTATTCACTCATGTGGTGATGTTTGTCGAACTAGATCGCTCACTAAACATATACAGGTTACACATGTCAAAAGCCAAGATCGAGAGCCGTCTAGAATGCCTACTGGAAGGCTAGTTCTCTTGACAAGCCAGAATCGAAAACGAAGGTGTATAATAAAATGATTAATTTGGCAGTCTATTCTTAAATCATCTCGCTTTCACAAGTTGCTTTCCACAAGCTAACGAAAAGATATATTTCAACAAACAAACGCGTACATGTGGACATTCAGAAATCTCCTTCATGCTGAGTCTATTAATAACATACAACGACTTGTTAAATGTTAATACAATTAACAATGACAACTTGGCAAGGCTGGAAATGATAGCAAAGCATGCTAGTCGAACAAGAAAACACAAATTATTTATTTCAAACAACGTTAAAGTTGTCAGCGTAAGTAAATGTAATATGCAAACAATAACGACAGATTTATTGTATTTGTGTGTAATGACCAAGTTGAACTCAGCTCCCATTAATACTTCACATTTGAACACAAGACTAGCTCATACGAGGACGAAAGCCAGTAAACGTTGGAAGGGATAGTTACTGTTCACTTCGTAGTGCAAGCCATCAGCTTTACAAAACAAAAAGTGGACATGCCCAAATAAGAGCTCCTGCAATCCAACACTTAAGAAACTCCCCAGAACACTTTATAAAGTATAAATACTGAACAATCATGGTTGCAATATTTACTGAATATCTCAAGGCTAGGCACATGGGCAAACCATATTATCGTACAGGCAGTGGTGAATGCAAATAATTTAAGAATTCATATCACAGAAAGAGCACAAAATTTTACTCAAACTATGTACAGTTGGAGTTTCCCAACTGCTAACAAAAACAGAGATGTACGTGCTGCGCTACATACTGTAATTGGTCCTCGGCCGTTGTCACAAGTTTTAAACTGTTAGTCATCGACATGCAAAGAAGTTGTCAGAAATCTATCACACAACTTTGATGCCAAGCCATAAATGTGGGAACGCAATGGTTCTTCAATGGAAAACGGACGTCAATCAAACAAACGATGCATCTATATTGGGCCATTCCATTTAATAAGTGCACTCCCCCTACTGAGGGTCTTGGATATCCAGGGCGAGGGGGAGGATCGTATGGTACGAATATCCTAGAGGTCATATCAAAGTAAATCACCGAAAAATCCAACAGGTACACCAAATAATTGAAGGTTTGTCCAAGGGGTGCAATAAATGAACTAGAGAAATAGGTAATCAAGGGTATTTGTGTGTAAGATTCGCACAAAAAATGAGGCAGACAGAGTTATAGTCATGCCAGTAGAAGTGTGAAGTGAATATATACTTATATCCTAGGGAGAGGTTGTAAATGAAAACCCTCAATAGCTCAAAACAAAATTAGAAAATCCCCTGGGGGTAGAAAATCGAGAGGCAGGATAAAACCCAGAGGGGTATTACAGTACAAAATATCCAAGAGGATGTGCAACCCAAACCCTCAGTAAGAGGGGTGCACTTGTTATATGGAATGGCCCATTCCATCTCGTACGAACGACAGCTTACAGTGTAGATGCATGAATGTTCTATAGTATGTCAAATACTACATCACCAAATGTAAATTTGCGGTGGTATATTGTTGTCATAAATTCCAAATGAGGGAATAAAGAATTAAAAAAAAGCATGTTCTGATGTGAAACAATCATGTTGTGTAGTGTCCATGCATTTGGGTCAAAGAGTGATCGAACACTTTTGAAAATTAAATTCAGTGCTGCGGTTTCTAAAATTAAGTACCTCAACATTTAAAGCCACTGCATAGCCACCTATGAACCAATCTTGCAAAGCTTTTCCTTATGGGTATTTAACAGCATTTGCCTTTCAAAGGCATATGCAAAGTTTCAAGTTGAAACTTTGCACTATCCTTGGATCCCTACTTGGATCATAGTTCATGTTTCTAAGTTTTTGTTCTTTTGTGAAACTCGCTTTGCTCGTGTTCGTGGGTGTTTGCATTTATTGTATGTGTACAAAGTTTTAACAATATTGATCCAACGCCTCCAGCAGGATTACCAATATTAGTACTAACATCGAACGTAAGTTTCTTGTAAATTCCATTATGTATCTGACTGGAGCTTTCTATATTTTTTTGTAGTTGTAATAGGAAGTGTAACGATCATGAAACTTAGTTTTCCATTAGTATCAAAATTATGGATTTTGTCTACAGCATCACAACTCACCGTGACATATTTTAGTCCTAGATGAATGTTAGCTTCGTTTTCACTTTCTGTCCTTGTATTCACTTTTATGAGTTTATTTTTTGCAAACCCTAGCGAAACCCCAAAGTTTCTCAAGTTGGTTAAGTTGTTAGAGTGGATCCTAGTTTTATTATTAAGAGCAAATTTTTTATGTTTGATGTCGTATTTCGCTAATTGTTCTACGATGCTTTCAAAAGTGCGGTACCCTTTTGGAATCTTGAGGACCTATTTCCTTTGACAAACCAATAATTGTTTTCTTCTTCGGTTACGTTCTTGTAATTCCAAAAAAATTGTAGCTATTTGAACAAATAATCTAGAGTCTGTGGGAAGTTGTATGTTTCGATTGAGTTGGACTTCTTCAGGAGTTGCTTCAGACTCACTTTGTTCATTTTCAATAAACGCAGTTAGCTTGTTCATTTATTTAATAAGAAGAAAATCAAAGATTTCCCTTTAAATAAAATGGAATACTATTACAAATGGAAATATGGTGAAGATCAAAAAGAAGTAGAAGAATTAATAAGGTCTTGGAACCGTGAAGATGCAAAACAAGCATTCCTTTTCAAGTATCCTGATGCAGACCTTAGTAAGTTTGATTTTGGTTATAGTATTAGACTCGTAGGTGATAAGTTAAAGCTTACAAACCAAACTTATTACAGACCAAAACCTAAAGTTCAATACGAAATTGGAACTTACGTGTTAAAACACAATCCAGAATGGATGAAAGTCCTAGGAATGTTGAATGAAGAAATCAACAAACGGTTAGATCACCAGTGGACTCCTGCTTTGTGGAATCATTTGGAAAGCATCGCAGGTTTAAAACTTATGGAAACGAGCAAAGCGACCTAGGTGAATTATACTAGTTTTAAAATATATGTTATTGAAAACAACTATTTTATGAGCAAGTTTAATGTGTTGAACAACAAATAGAGCACGAGCGAGTGCGCAAGTGACAAAGTCTGAAGTCACTGAATCAAAATGCTCGACTACAAGACCAATCCTTATTTTACGAGTTTATTAGCTGCCTATGTATTAAGTTATAAAGCTGGAATAAGTGTACAACATTTCACTCGAGCCACAAACAAAGTGAGTCAACTGAGTATTATTTCAAGTATAGCAAAATATTATTTTTATTCTCACATGAGACGATTTATTCTATACCTTGAGAAACTCACGAGTTACATCAATGATGATGATATCAAACTCATACAAAATAAGGCACCTGTAAAAAAGACTTGGGTGGATAAGTATGAAAAAGTAAATTGGGTGGACTCTAAAAAATTTGGTACGTTGATGACTCACTTTCTAAACCACAACGACAAGTCTAAGATTAGAAACTATAAATACGACATTGGAAATTACAACACAATTCGAGGGATAAAGTATCAAGAGATTTCCAAAACCATCATCAAGTCACCTGATGATTGGAAGGTATTCATCAAAAAGTCTAGCAATGGACTGATGGAACTCTGACAAAAATTGTTACAACAAGCAGTAGAAAGCTATGTTTATTCGATTCTTGGAGCTCAAGCAAACACGAGATGGTCTATTGTTAATCAAGGAGCCAAGTCGAGTAAAACTCAAGACGTATTTTACAAACTAGTTCAAGACACGATGATCCCACGGTGACTATTTCCAATATGAGAACTGCTATCAAAGACACCAAAATCGTTTTAAACAGGTGATCGGTCCTGGTATCATTTTGATACCTTGGAATATGATCATTCTCGTAGAGCTGATTGAAGGATTTAACAACACGTTGACTATAGCAACAAACGAAATGAAGTTTGGTGTGAACTAAAATTTAAACACGAGCAAAAAACCTGAAATAAAAAGCAAAACTCATGAAAAAACTAAACAACCAAGCAAAGCCCCAAGTTCAAAGCATGAAACTAGAAAAACAAACCAAGTAAATACAAACGCGCAAGTAGCGAAGCCAGTGAGCACAGAGAATTAGAAACCCCAGAGATAGCTGGTGGTATGCTAATCATTTGAATCATCATCTCTATATACTTGTTGTGAGGAAAATCAAACATTTTCATTATAAATCAATGGCAATGAATTTTGGTTATGAAAACAAAAATAAAAACAAGATAAAACATCTAAAAGAAAACATGAAAGCTAACAAGAATTTGAACCAAGCAAAGAAGAATTTGAGCCAAGTGAATAAAGTGAGTCTAAACAAACTAGAAAAGGAAACAAACATGAACAAAAATTTGAGCGAACCAAACAAAGGGAGTCTAAACAAGCTCAAAAACAAATGTAAAACTATAAGAACCTTCTCATACGAATTTCATTATGGAAATCCATCCATCGCGTGGAGAACTCCAATAAACCCAGCAAAGGCTATCCTAGTAGTATTATTTGCCTACCAGGGTTAATGAACGACAAAACAAAGATATTGTTAATTAACCATTCGTTTGATAGCGATAATTTGTTACTGAGATTTCGTTTAAAATACGTGATTAACATCACATTGAACGACAACATTGAAACAACTTACGACAAGAGAAGTGGACATGCAAAACCCAATAGTTGTTTCTATTAATTATATCATTCCATTGGAAATAAGCTTTACGATTAAAGACTTACACCCACAAACCAATGAGATAAAACTGTTTTATGTGTTGTTTCAAAAGTTAACAAGGATTATTGCACAAAATGAGTCTAGTTCAACTCCGATGTTTGAAACTGAACTGTAGACGCTACGCAGCCTTTGGCTCTACTTAGCTGATTTTTAAGTAAACTCACGGTAGTTTTGAGATTACTTGAAATTTACCTAAAATTTACTTATAAAAAATGACTGAGCAAAAGTAACACAAAGCAAATCTAAACAACAAACCACCACAATCACCACACAACAAAAAGTTGAAGATCCGCGAAAAGTAGCAGCTGGAAAACGTTTTGCAGAGATCTCAAGACAAGCTAAAGAAGCTAAAAGAAAAAAAACAACTCGAATACAAATGAAGTGAGTCAAACATGAGCACAGCGAATCCAAACTGGGAATATACCCCGATCGTCTTAGTGTCGATGCTCGTAGCTGGAATAGCCTGCTACATGCTCTACCCAACAACATGTCCCATAGTTGAAAAACCAGAACCTGAGAAAAACGTCCAAGAAAACTTAAGACCTGAGAAAGACATTGAGGATGTTAAGTTGGAATGCAAAGAAAAGCTCCTTAGTTTTAACTAAAAGTGATGGATAGATAAATATCAGGATTAAATTTTTTTTTCATATAAAATGAATGAGCAACAAACAAACCCAAAAAAAACTACGCAATTCAATTATACAATGCTGGCGTACTTACATTGTCTGCTGTTGGCGTGTTGATGTTGAGCAAGACAGTGTTCTGAGAACCTCTAGGAACCCCTCAGTCGATGCAAAATATACTGAAATTAACTGGAGCTGTCATGTTAGGCTCGGTAATCATAAAGTACCTTGATGATAAGAAAATAATCTCAGAAAAGATCGACCAATAAATGGCTTCAATGATAGCAGGAGAATTATTTAACGCAGTTGCTTTCCCTGGTGCTGGATTTTTGTTTAGTAAGTTAAACCACCATGGATATTATTAGCCAATTATTATTAGGATATTATTAGCCAGATAACATGGATATTAGCATGGATATTATTAGCCGATTAGCTGATGTATTATTAGCCGATGTGTTTGAGTCATTTAGAAAAGTTGTCTAAAAAACTATAGTCTCAACCCTGCTTGGTATTAAACTTCACTAGGACTGCTGGTGGCTTTGCCACCAGCAGAAAGCCTGCATGGAAGTATGCTAGCAGCCAGAGAAAAATCAGAACAACAAGAAATGTGACAACCCCTACATAAACCTTACACTTACAGTTATAATCCTGTTGGTCAAAACAGACTGGAATCGAGAAATGCAGCAGTCTCAATACTCCATCAATCAGAAAACAAGACAACATTAACATTGGAACAATACCTGAGATCCAGCCCCAGTCAACGAGTCGGTGTGTAAATTGTGAACTTCCTGTTCCCTCATCACTAACACAGGATTTTCTTCTTGGTGCTGTGGTAACAACAATCAGAAAATTGGCGTATGTCAAAACTTCCCAACAATTCAAATGCGAAAATTTGACGGTTTGCTGCAGAATTCTCCCGTATTTCGTCAACGATTTAAATAGATGATTCAATCTAAATCTCTGGACGAGACAACAAAGATTTCTCGGTTATTGCAACCCCTTGAAGGTGAACCGCTTGAGGCTGTTAAGAAATACGAAACCATCCCTGATAGACTTAAGCTGGCAATGAAATTGCTTGAAGATCGATTCAGCCGGCCTTGTCAAATCATACAGGCGTGCGTAGATTTGCTGACCAAAGGACCAGTTATAGCACCCAATGATAAACAAGGACTACAGAAGTATGCAGATGACGCACAAGTAATGTACGATACCCTGAAGCACATGGAGTGTTTAAATGAAATGAATACGGACAATTTAGAAAAGATGATCTTACGATTTCCACAATGGGCACAGTCAAACTTTGGAGAATATTTCAAGAAAATAGAACGAAGTGGATCAGCATGCCAACATTCAAGAATATAGTCAAATTCCTGAGAGATCGTGCAGAAGTCGCCAATCACCCATTTTTTAGCAAGACGCCTGAAAAAAATTCAAGAGGAGAAGAGCTTTGGAAAATCCAAGAAACAGAGTAATGATAGACAAACTATTCTTTCAATAACTGACAAGAGTAGTGAGGAAGATGAGTGGCTGTGTCCGATGTGCAGCAAGCTACACCCCTTGTATTGGTGTGATGTCTTTAAGTCTATATCACTGGGAGAGCGTGGTGAATTTGTCAAACGAAAGAGAATTTGCCTCAACTGTATCAATTCAAAGGTTCACATGTTCCACTCTTGTGAGTCTCAGGTTCACTGTAGAAGTCCAGGATGTGGCAAACCTCACCATAATCTTTACACCGAGTAAGCGCTCCTATCCAGGGGAAACTAATATTGCATGTGGGGACAAGTACTGCACAGTCTGATGATAATAACAAATCGAAAGCTATTCACAAACTGACCTCAACAGATTACGATGAAATTTCACTTCAGGTAATTCCATTACGAATTATGAACGATGAAGGTGACAACGTGACAACACATGTCCTTATCGATTGGGGTTCAGATGCTACGATGATCAACCCATCTCTTGTTAAATGATTGAGAATCAAGGGCTCCATTGGAAATCTTTTCTTTTCTACAGTGTACGCACAAGGCATCAAAGACACTGGTATCAAAGTAGACATTAAAGTCACCCCTATTGATGATGACAGCAATCCGGGGATTGACATTGAGGAGCCTTGGCTATTAAAAACTTTTCTATCCCACTTAAGCCATGTTCAGTAATGCGTGAAGACGCTGAACATTAGCCTCATCTTCGCAATGTGCTATTTCCGAATGTAGATCGAAAGAAAATATCCGTCGTAATTGATACTAATGTCTTGCAAGCATTTATTCCACTAGAAATAAAGAAAAAAATGCCTCCCGATCATTTTCAGATGCTTGTACACATATTTAGGTCTACCTCCTCCCTGCTGTGTTAGCAAAGTGCTGAGGCAAACTGCTGATCACAACAAGACTAAATTCGACCCTGAGGTTATCCAGACGGTTCATAGAGATTTTTACATCGATGACAATTTGAAGTCTGTTCCAACTGTGCCAAAGGCAATATCGCTCATGGAACAACCTAAAGGCTTACTATTGAAGAGTGGCTTTCATCTGACTAAGTTCGTCAGCAATAATCGAGAAGTTCTGGCTGCAATTCCATTGCACAAATGGGCCAATCCCAGTTTGCATCTTGACTTAGACGATCTGCGCATTGAATACGTCCTGGGTTTACATTGGGACACGGAATCAGACACCTTTCAGTTCAAGTTAATATCAGTCTGAAAACCACACACCAAACGTGGAATTCTCTCAGTTGTCAGTTTCCTCTATGACCCCCTCGGATTTCTGAGTCTGCTGATGCTCCCAGCAAAGATATTGCTTCAAACCCTATAGCGATGGGGAGTTAAGAGGGATGAAGAAATCGTAGGTCCTCTTCACTGCAATGGCAGCAATGGATTGATGAATTGCCGAACATTCGCAATGTTGAAATAACTTGATGTTGTGTGGCACGGGGCCTCGGTACTCCCGTTGAATTTCAATTACATGATGTTTCTGATGCTTCAAAGGTCGGGTTATGCGGGTGTCTCTTTCCTTAGAGTATTATATGAATCTGGCCATGTTCATTGTTCCTTTGTTATGGGAAAATATCAAAATGCACTCATAAAGGAATGGTCAATTCCTCGATTGGAACTCCAAGCAGCAAGTCCTATCTTCACGATTACACAATTTGATTGAAAATGAGTTTGAAATTACTATTTTGAGGACAGTTTTCTGGACAGATTCTATGACGACATTACAATACATCAAGAATGAAACCTGATGATTCCGCTCGTTCGTGTCCAATCAGCTCAGCGAAATAATTGATGTTTCTCTTCCTAACCAATGAAGCCATGTCCCAGGTGATCTCAACCCAGCTGATAATGGTTCGCAAGGAATGCAGATTCGCACCTTTTAACCTTCATGTCGTTGGTGGACTGGCCTGTCCTTTTTTTGGAAACCTGAAGAAATCTGGCTAAACTGGAGTGCAGAAAATCTTCAACAGAATGATGCTGAACTTCAACCTGAGAAGTACTAAGCTGTTGTTGCACCTGCGTCTTTCTTGAATCAATTGCTCCATCGATACTCTTCATGGCTGCGACTTCAGAGACAAATGGCGTGGCTGCTGCGGTTTTTGAAGTATCTGAAGAATCATAGAATATCCACCGTGGCACCATTTATCAACCTCACCGAGTTGAGAGTCTCAACTTTGAAGATAATCCACATTATACAATATCAGGATTATGCTGGCAAGATCGAATGCCTTCAAAATGGTAAACCAGTTCAAATGCACAGTAACTTAGTAACCCTGAATCCAATGGACAACGAATTCATCGTGCTGCGATTCCCTTTGATGCAATGCTTCCTATGATATTACCAGATAAGCTTCTCGTTTCAACATTGATTTTACTTCATTATCATCATATCCTTGGTCACGCTGGTCGTGAACATGTTCTCTCTTTCATACACCGACGTTACTGGATTGTCCGAGGGCAAGCTCTCGCGAGGAAAATCATGAGGAAAGGTGTTGACTGTTGCAAGTGAAATGAAAGGGCAATGCAACAGCTCATGGCTGATCTTCCTGAAGAAAGATTAATTCTGCACAAGCCTCCGTTTACCTACATGGGAATTGACTTTTTTGGTCCCTTTTTGGTAAAGTAGAACACATAGAAGACGCCAACACCTTGGAGGCAGATTCCTTCATCCAGGCTTTACGAATATTTATTTCCAACCATGGATACCTGAAGAAGATTTGGACCGATAATGCCACAAACTTCACAGGTGCAGAGAAGGAGTTACAACACTCATTGGAAAGTTAAAAAACAGTGACGATCCAAAGAGAAATGCAACATAAACAGATTGATTGGGAAGGCTGTTCCATGTCTAGATGGCATTTTCAAACTGCCACTGCCAGCCCTTTTTTAAGTGTTCGAAAACTGTTGCAAGCAGTTATTGGGCACCCAGATGCATTGCTCAGTAAGGAAGCTTTACGTACTGTGTTTGGCGAAGTTGTTACCATTCTCCACAGTTGTCCGGTTTGCCCTAGCAGGGACAACCTCAAGGATTTTGATCCTCTCACACCTAATCACCTTTTATTGCAATCCAAAGTCTTATTAGCCTGTGCCCCAGTCCATATATCGATCCCCATATATGGACTGTGCATTAATCTCGTATTTCTCGTCTGAGCACATCTCTTATTTGTGAGGAAATTTATTCAGCAATGATGGTAATTATGCATAATTAAATTGATATGTAATCAACATGGCCCCCAATTTAAGTGAGCATGTTTGCAAATCTAGATTGAAAATACTCAAAACTGTAGCATAAAAATCTGTAGAATTTGTGCGTGTGTCTTGGTAAATTGTAACGACTTCAATTTTGTAGCTGGTACAAGTGAATTTAGACCAATTGATTCTATTGTCGAATTATCGTTTTCACTTGGAAGTAATTCTCCATATGTTTGTCCAAGATGCAAAACACCCCTAAAGAACGTGTTTGAAGCGTGAAAAAAGGTTCGTAATGTTGAAAATTATTTGAAAAAACTACATGTAAAGGCTGGATATCTGTGTGAGGAACAGTCAAATAACACTTTGGAAGTGGTACACCAACATGCCTATAAAAGCAAGACTGAGAGAGCTATTCAAACAAACATGACATTTGATTCGAAATTAAGAACTCAAGCCCAAGAGCAAGAGGCAGTTGCTTTTGTTTACGTTAGCTGGCCCAGTGGTGGCAGGATTAGGAAGCTACCCTGTGACCTTACAAAAATGGCTATCTACCTATTGCAGACACAAAATTAGAACATGGCTAAATTTGCACTGAAGCATCCTCTAATTAGTGCTTATCTACACACATTAATTGCTAAAGAAATCAGTAAAGAATGTCAGGATATGTGTCGAGATACAATAAAGGTTCCAGTTGTTGAAAATGTTCCTGATATGCAAGAGCCCAAGACCAGAAGGAATATTTTCTCTTCATCATTCCTCTCATCCAGAAAGCAGAAAGCGATTTCAGCAGATGCTGAGGGCATAAATCGAAAGCTAGTTAAAAAAGATGTTCGAAGTATCTTCAAGAACACGTCCAAAGATAATATACTAGCATTTACATTTGAAGGGGCAGATGCTGAGATGAAGGAACAATGTCCTTTATTTTGGAATGTCTTAAGAGCAGCATCAGCATCAACGCGCACAACTGAAGATGAAGATGTACTCTGGAAGACATCAGTTGTAACCGCTGCAGCAGTATGCCTCAAGAACCGTTCAAAAAAAGATGACAGTTGTGCAGCTCTTGATATCCCTAATAATAAACCGTCATACACTGTAAGTAATAGTATATTACTATTGTTCTTTTATTGTTGTTTCCTGTTACCTAACTTTGACTTATATATTATTGCAGTCAACTTTGGTCAGACTGAAACAGATGCAACTTGCTGTATTTCATGTTTCAACAAAAAACTTGATGAATATGGATATGGCCATGATGCTGAACTCTTGAAAATGATGGAGTTAGAAAAAGCAAAGTTAATGCTGTCATCACCATTACCAGATTGTGTAAGTCCTGAGATTGAAGAGGTTCAAGTACAAGTTGATGCTGGTACTGACTATGTTCTCTCAGATGCCTCAAGGAGGATTCTAGATCATCACCTCGCTCTCATCAAAGATAATGTGCACCCAGAGTTGGAGATTGATTTTGCTTTACCTGTTCTTAAAGCATGTGCTCGTAAGTATCATTAGCTGTGATATTTACCAGTCGGATCCAGGCATTTATTCTCAGTTTCAAAGAACCATATATTGTAAATGCAGTAATAAGTTTTAATATATTTACTAGATTATGCTGTAACTAAGATTGTTTATGTTTGCTTGCTTGTAACCAGGGATGTCGGAAGCAAATGTGTGTTGGGGGGGCACAAGTTTCCAGGGGCACTTTTCTGGAAAAAAGGGCACTCTTTGTTGAATTAATTTTTGTTCGCTGAACCAAGCGTGTTTTAAAATAGCACTAGTTGGTTTATGTTTCCATGTAGCAATATTGATATGTTACTAAGGCTATGTGCACGCGGTAACGTTTTTGAGCGTTTTCATTTGTTTTCACGTGAATACGGATGCAAGCACTAATAATTGAGGACAGTTGCTGCAGCTAATTTAATATATTGAAAATATTCTCCTTAGAAAGTGTAACTAAGCATTAAAACAATAAACGAGACAAACAGGTGTTTTGAAACGCTTGAAAACGGAGACCATGTGCACGTAGCCAAAGTTGCAGATACAGTTACGATTAGATGAAATTATAGTTTTTTGCGTAACTGTAGTATTAATTGGGGTGGGTAAATATTCATATATTCTTGTTCTGCCCAACTAATTTCTTTTGAAATGAACTTAAAAACAACTAGTTTCAAAAGACGGACATTTTCAAATTGAAACTGCTTTATAGCCATCTATGACCCTATAGCAAACCTGAACAGTGCTAGCTTTCAGTTCATATTTTACAGATTTTGCCATTAATAATTTAAACAAAGCCTTCATTTACATTACGGACTTGCCTTCCACTTTAAAATAAACCTCAATCTTCACTGAATTGTGGCCAACCTGCGAATACAGACTCTTTCCACTGAGAGGGAAATGCAATAAATACAGTCTATAATCGCAGCCACAGGCTTAGTTACGTTGAATCGCGTTCGGTGTGAGTGACCTCCATATTGTAATTAAATGTAAACAGCTATTAATTTAAATAAATAAAGTATTATTAACAAGAACTATCTGCTAGGAGCGTACCTTTCAAGGTTTACATAGTGAAATTAACATCCACTCAAAATTTCCATAAAAACAATGTATTCAAAGTTCAAACTTTCAAAGTAAAAGGCCGGCACTTGTTAATGCGAAGGGCTGAAGGCAATGCTGATATCATATGACAAATGAATGATTACTATAATCTGAGTAATCTCTCTTATCAGCAAGGCTCTCGGCCTCCTATCACCCACGTAGGTGTAAGACTTGAGCGGAAGGCTATTAAACGTTTTTCTCGTCTGAATAGGGGCGTGTATTGGGGGGATAAATTTTAAATGTACTTGGAGAATATAAGAGATTTACTTCATGCATATAGGCCAAAGGGTACATATGAACCGCTTATCCAAAGTCAACGCAGCAATCATATTTCTCAATTCTATAAAACTAAAAAGGTAAAAGGGCACTATTGCACAAAACGCCACATTGAAGAAAGGGCACTTTTTGTGGAAAAAGGGCTCTTTGTAAACTTTGGGGGGGCATGTGCCCCCAGTGTCCCCCCGGTTCCGACGTCCCTGCTTGTAACAAAATTGAATGACTTATAGTTCACTACACACAACCGTTGAGAATATAAAATGTGTAGCTCTGAACAAAATTACCTTATGTACTATAGAATCTACCCCAAGAAAGATCATTGGAAAATCAGGGTATGACCTACCTAAAGATTCAGTGTATATCGAAGTAGTTAAGGCTAAAGGATTCAAGGTACTGCATATACTATTGCCACTGCAATATGCAACTCTTCTAACTGTATGTGTTTTCACACATTTTCGCTACTCTGGTTTCTTTTTTAAAATGAATGTAACTTAACAAGAAGTTACAATAAATTACATTAAAGAAGTTAAAATAAGTTACATTCATTTTAAAAAAGAAACCAGAGTAGCGAAAATGTGTGATTATATACCTCGTTGTCTTAAGCGAATAAACTTTGTATATGTTTTTTGTTATATTGTATGGTATAATTATATTTACCATATGAACAGACTAGCAGTTTATATGTATTCCTACTATTCCTCTAACACCGTGTTAAAACTGCTACTCACACACTTTCAGTAGTCAATGAGTTACGTTGTACAGACTATTATTTTGAATTGTTTGTATTGCTTTGGTTATGTTTTGATAATGTTGACTCGCATATAAAGGTGCATGGAATCACTGAGACCAATCAGAACATCGACACACATGACAGTGCTGTTTCCTTTGTACCAAACCGTGTCAATTGTGAGGCATTTAATGCAAGTCTACCACGAAAGGAACTGTCAGAGTTCGATAATGCCAATTTCTTGTGCAGCCAAGAAAAACATTGTCTTCAAAGAGAAAACTGCATACTTTTGGTTGAAAGGATTATAACAAGTGATATCTAGTGCCTGCAGTTTCTTCAAGGTGTTGGGACCAAACACATTCCTCACAAACATGCAAGGGAAATGTCAAAGAAATACACTGTGTATACCAAGCCTAAGTATAGACTAAGCCAATACATATATAATATTTGCATGATAAGTTTTGGTAAGTGCATTTATGTATATA